>JARJHM010000425.1:0-279272 GCA_033356055.1 Carex pumila
TATTTAACACGGTTGATTGATGAATAGCACACCATTTCCCGGCTTCGGGTCATTTCATTAACATAATATAATGTAAAAGATAATGTATAAACTCGAAATATTTTTTGAATCTTCTTCGGGAAGAGTACATCAAAAAATTCCACATCATATAAATCTTATTGAAATCTTTTTCAAGAAAATATATTGAAATATTCTCATATTAATTTTTGTGAGCCACATAAATCTTTTTGAGGAAGATTAAATTATTAAAAAAAATATGAACATCACATTAATTTTGCACATTATTTAAATTTTATTCATTATCTTTCCACTTCAGGTGGAAATATGTGTTTTTGTAATAATCACTATGATAATAAACTCATTCTTGTACGTCCACGTCCACAAGTTTTTTTTTTTTCAAATTTATTATTATATATTGCTACATTTACTTCAAGAAATGAAGCAGAACAAATTGAATTATTTTGTCCAACAACTCATTATAATCTCTTCAACCATAAAGAGATAATAAATCAAGTTAGAATATCTTTTAACTTCTTCAAGAAGATTAAATTATTGAAAAAAAATATAAGCATCATGATAAATTTGCGCATTATATAATTTTTCTTTATATCTTCTTTAGGAAGATCTTCTTAATATCTTTTGAAATCTTCTTCAAGTTGATAAAATGGCTACAATGGCTTCGGGCCAATTGCTCGGTGCATTTTATAAAATTGAGAATTTTCGTAATATCTCTTGAAATCCTCTTCAAGAAGATTCAATTATTGAAGAAAAAAAAATATGAACCACTATACAATATTTATACATCATATAAATCTTCTTCAAGAAGATTTTCTTATAAATCTTCTTCAAGAAGATTTTCTTTTAAATCTTCTTCAAGAAGATTTTCTTTTAAATCTTCTTCGGGAAGATTAAATTAAAAAATTCACTTCATATAAAATTCTGTGAATTATACTAAACATCTCAAAATAAATATAAATAAATTAAAAATTTATTTCATTTAGCAATTACTAGGAAATATAATTTATATAAATAAAATTGAAATAAAAGTTATTAAAATTACCTCAAATCTTCAACTAGTAGAGTTATTGTGCTGATAACGTGTTATAAAATAAATATCAACAAGCATAAAGAAGAATAAGAAAAATAGAAATGAAAAGATGACAATCTCTTTATTCATACAATTCTCATGTGTGTACAATACAATATTACAAAGCCTATATTTATAGGCTACAAATTGTAAATGAAAAACTATCTAAATAAATAGATAAATAAATTTTAATAGTAGTGGTCATCAATTCCAATTGTAGTGCATGGAGTAGTGGGGATAGTGGAGAATGAATGTTGGGAGTTATGGATATCCACATTAATATTTTATTCATAACAATAGCAAATTTATCTAGTTTATTTAACAATACAAAATTCAAATAGTTAATTTTTATACAAATGTTTTTTTACCACTACAATTATTTCCAACTTTCATTTGTTTTGAACTCTTTTTTTTCTGATTTTTTTTGTCTTAAACTAACTTGAGATTTGAAAAGAAACCTTTGATTCGTTATGTCCATGTAATATCAAATGCAAAAGATGAAGAGATAGGCTACCATACTCTTGGATATGCTTTAAAAGTCGTGCAATCAATCCGATCAGACGAACAAAAAAAATTGTCGCTGAATTCATATTTTTTGGTGGTCCAGTAACTGGACCCGTCCAGTGGAGTAAAACCTCTCCAAACCCCAGCTCTTTCTCTCTCACGCGATTTCTCTCCGTCGCCACCTAGACCCTAAATCGCACCTCCCCCGTCCCAAACCTAATCGCTGCAGCTTTCGGCGCCAACTTCGCTCCTCTCTCTCTCTCTCTCTCTCTCTCTCTCTCTCTCTCTCTCTCTCTTGTGTGCTTGCGACAGGTAAACGTTGAAAATAGAGTTTGAATTCAAGGCTATTAGAGGTCAAGCCAGTAGCTTACCAAAATTTTGACTTCATTGTTTATATGTTATTTTGAGAAAACGGAAACGTAAATTTTGAGTTCGTGATTGATGGATCTTTGTACCGTTTCACATAAACAAGTGAATTAGCTTGTTGTCAATTAAAAGATTTTCACTTCATCTTATCTAAATATGATTTGTTTCACAATAAACATGTGTTCAAGTTTATTAAATGTGCAGCTACTGGTTTAATTCAACACCAAAAAATGCCTCAATGGCTACATAAACCAAAAAATGCCTCACTGTCAACAACTTACTATTATAATTTTTATTGTACTAACTATTTACTCAATTTCAATTTCCATTCATCCAGTGTACTTGTTTTGAGGAAAAGCCCTTAAAAATGTAATAACAAAAAGTTCAAGGGCTTTTATGTAAAAAGTTCAAGAGCTCACTGTCTATTATCAATTTTACCATTTCATTTGTTATGCTAGTTCTGTTTAGTTAATTCCATTCATAAACGATGATTATGTTTGTTGTACAAATCTTACCTCTATGCTTGGACCAATACCAGTAGTATTTTTTTATTTTTTTTATTTTGAAGGTTGGTAGACAACTACCTTTTCGTGAATTCGCATCCTCTGAGATATCTCATATTTTGCGTGACTTTTTGGAATATCTGAACCGTTCAAAAACGTTCTGCACGGATCTCAAAGCTCAAATAATGCTGATTATAATTTTGCATTCTGATCTGTGGGTGATTTAGTGGCAATATCAGCTGAGGTATATCATTATTGTTCATTTTTCTTGTTCTACATTTGAGATAACTTATAGCTGGTTTGTTCTTTCTTGCATTTCAACACAGAGATTGTGTTTGACAAACTGCCTTATTGAAGGGTGAAAGATGGATGATAGAGATCTTGCCATCGACCGAATAAGTGATATGCCCGACGCACTTCTAACACAAATACTCTCCTTGCTGACAACCAAAGAGGCAGTGCGCACGTGCATATTGTCCAAAAGATGGATAGATCTTTGGACTTCTACGGATACTCTTGACCTTGACTTTGTCAGCCTTAATTCTCAGGACTTTGACCGCAAGAATAGAGTTGTGCGGTTCATTCATGGTGTACTAAACCGTAGAGGTTTCTCACCCCTGGATAAATTCAAACTGACATGGCGATCTTATATAAAGAGAAGCGATCATGGTATTGTCGAAAAATGCATTAGTCACGCAGTTGCTTGCATGCCTCGGTTAATCTATATTTACTTTGGTACAAACTCGATCAGCAAGTTGCCTGATTCACTTCTCAATTGCGGGTCAGTAAAGGAGATGTCATTAGTTGGATATACTTTATCAAAAAGCCAATCTAAATCTATAAACCTCCCTTCTCTTCAAACACTGGAGATTGGTAGTACCTCCATCCATGCTGATTTGATAAAAATGTTTTTATTGGGGTGCCCTGTCCTTGAAGAATTGGCCTTGACAAATTGTCGGTTGATGTTTAAAGAGATAAACTCCAATGTTCTAAAGAAATTGACTATCAAGAAATGTTCTCTCCGTACAACATCATTTACATTGAAGAACGCATCATCTCTAGTCACAGCAGATTTTCAAATTTTATATAATATGGGTGAACTGAATCTTCTTGGCAGCCTTTCAAATGTTACAAGTCTAAGGCTCTATACAACTTGTCGCATTGTCCTGGTACGATTAATTTCCAGTGCATCACAGCAAAGGTGTGAAATAGTGGTAATTGCATCTTGTTTGACATTCTTTTCTTATTTGCAGAGTTTACTCAACAAAGATATTCCAAACTGTCTGATATTGAATAACTTGAAGAGCTTGGAACTAGGAGAATTGGAGACGAGATCTGATTGGGATTTAGTTGTTTGCTTTCTCCAGCATTCACCCAATCTAAAGCAGCTTGTCTTGAACTTTGCTGATGTAATCTCTCTCTCTCTCTCTGTGTGCTGGTGGGGAAAGGAGGGGTAGTAGTCAAGATGCTGGTATTTCAGTACTGTTCATAATATTGTGTAGTTGATGAAGTAGCATTTTTCTGGTACGAGTCTTGTGTTTGTTTCTTTCCTTTTTCTGATTTTGTCCTCGGAGCTTACTTATTATATTGGGCACCAACGTTTTATTTATTTTAGTACATCATCACTTAAGACTCAAGAGTCTGACACCATTTCACCATACATGCGAGTATGGTATTGCAGTAGCTGATTTGTTCAAAATCGGATAACTGAATGAGATACTAATATAATTTTTTTTTTTTTTTTTTTGCAATTGAGCAATTAATGGCCTTAGATGTATACATCTTTTAATATCGAGAATTTAAATATTGACAACTATCTTACTGTCATACTACTTATTATAAACTTTCAATAGATTTTTATTAGTATATATTGTTGTCAACTACCTTACTAACTTTTATTGTTCAGCGTTACCTGGAAGAAATTTTATTGCCGGGAAAAAGCAAGAGGCATTACCAGGAAAAAATTTCATTTGCACGTGAATTCCTTGAGATAGTGGAGCTAAGAGTTCTGGATACAAGGGTTAAAAAGGAGACTGAAGAATCGGTGGTCAAGACTATGGGTGCGCTTGTAAAGACCATAGGAAAAATTGTAACCCTCTAAGTTTGTCAATCATCCTTCAAATTGTTTGACAAGTTTGAAAACTGTTTTAGTTTGATAAATTGGTGATTGGATGCTCTGTCTTTAGCTATTATTATGTTCTTTTACATTTTAAGTTAGATTGTTGCAAAGAAAACTTGTGCTTTTTGGCTCTGTGCAAGGAACACGTAGTGCTTGATTGACATTGTAGGTTTCTTTTATAAGAAATCGGTGGTTTATCCACTTTTATAATAAATAAAGAAAGAAAGAAAGAAATCAATAAAAAAAAAAAAACATGTAGTGCTTGTTGGTAGCTGTGTTTTATTGGTGTAATCCTACTTTCTAGCTATGAAAAACTCTACTTGTTATTTGGAGTAGTGGTTTTCCTGCTGTTTTTTACTTCCTAGCTGTTTTCTTGAGGAGTTGGATCAATTGCCTTAGAGCCTTTTAAAACCCCTGGTTCTGCACCTTAGCATGTGCACTTGAGGTGTTTGATATAATGTCTAAGAGAACTTGGTAACCAATAACAGACCAGCAATCAAAATTGAATATTACTACTAGGTTGGAAATGCAAATTATTAATAATTGTAATTGCAAGTAACATTTGATTTGATAATTCTCCGAAACTTGCATACCCAATAATATTTATATCTTTGTTATCAATCTTCAACACAGGCCTTACATAGGTGATCAGATCCTAAAGAAACTAATCTCAATTCATTAACTAAACTGTCCTACTGCAAGTAGGAAAATATAGAATTTTTTTTATAAAATGCAAGTCAATTTCGATTGCTGCAGTCTTACATGGCTTACATTGCATCTAACTCAATTTTCTAAGCTTCACTCATGGAAATCACGTCTGTTATCACAAGCAGACGAATTAGTGCATATTAAATCTGTGATGGAGGCTGTGGCCATTTATCACATTAGTGACCTGCTGCACAAATCAGTATTAAATAAGATTCAATCAAGATGTGTTCAAAGCAAGCAAGAAGTCAATGTGTTTTGTGAACTGGGAGATTATTTCACGATCCAAACTGGAAGGGGGTTTGGGGCTTCAAAATTTTCTGACCTTAAACTCAGCCATGATGCTAAAAAATGTTTGTAAAATTGCTTCACGGAATGAGGCGCTATGGATTAAAGTGGTTTTCTGGCACAGAATAAGGCAATATGATTGCACTTGTTTTTGGAGAGCAATTATGCAAAACAGGGCAATAATGCCAGCAAATATAAAATGGATTCTTGGTGATGGGCAAACCCTTGTAATCAACCTTGGTTCAGCTAATATATAGTTTCTCTTTTACAATCTACACACTAGTTCACGCTTCAATATTTCTCTAACAAAAATAACTAACTCTATAGAAATAAATATTTCAATGCATAGATATAAATACTTTTAGTACTTAAATATTAATACTTTCAGTGTCATATGTAAAAAATACTTAGATATATATACTTTCGTAGTTATAAAATACTGTTAGTGTCATATGTAAAAAAATACTTAGATATGCATACCTTTGTAATTATAAATACTTAGGAAATAAGATATTAACACTTAAAAAAATATTAATACATAAATAGTTAACCTCATACGTATAAAATACTTTAATGCATAAATATAAATACTTTCAAACTTAAATATTAATACTTTTAATGTCATATGTAAAAACTACTTGCAAATATAAGTATAAATATTTGCGCGACGACGAGTCTGAAAGTACGTCATTATGGATCTCATTTGAAAGAAAATATTACGTAGATATTAATAATATGGAAAAAAAATTAAAATTGTGGAGATTTTGCAATCCCTGTAGGATCTTAGTAATGCAGGTACTATTATATTTGTGCTACAATACCCGCACAATAAATAATTGTTCACCTCATAGCTATAAATACTTCCATGTATGAATATTAATACTTTAGGAAAAAAATTCGAATTATGGAGTTTTTGCAATCTCCATAAAAAATTAATTTTTCACATTTAATTTTCAGTGATCCCTTACGGATACAGTGCAGATACTGTTATCAGCATCCTTAAATCAATAGTTGAACTCTTTCCCTATTGATACATACTAAAAATGTTGGGATATTTGTACTTCGTAAAATATATAAAGAATTGAGAATATTCATTTAAATGGCTTATGCTTTATGGTTAAAATAAGATATTAATTATTATAAATTAAAATTTATGACCAAAGAAGGTTTAATTAGATTTAAATAAGATATTCTTGTAAACGCCTTTTTCCACATAGAAAATGATATAGTGAATCTGTCAAGTAAGAATTGAAAAATGGAAAGGACAAATTTGTCTATTTTATTTAACAGTTCATATTTCAAATAGTTAGTTTTGTACAAAGATTTTTTTACCACTACAATTATTTACAACTTTCATTTGTTTTAAACTTTTTTTTTTCTGATTTTTTCTTAAACTAACTTCAATTTTGATAAAAAAAAAGAGTAGAAATTAATAAGACTTGTAACGAGCATTCTTGCTTGATTTCAAAAGAAAGCTTGCTATTATATATCTTTGGACTACGATTGTGTTGGTGGTGAGAGGGCTAAGGCCTTCTTCAGAGGGTCCTACGCTATGGAAGATAAATGGATTATTTTTTTAGATTCAATTAGTGAAAATAAAACCATTGTTTTATTTTTGTGCTCAGTGGGAGGTGGCTGATGGTAGGTCCATGTCTTTTTGGTATGATTCGTGGAATGGGACGCCAATCAAGGCCATAGAAATGATGGACCGCGACCGTTGCTTCAATCAATCTCATTACGTGATATGATCACACGGTGGTCTAGAGTATTTTCATTTTCAGTCCATGAAATACCAAAGTTCACAGATCAAGATGATCGACTAATTTGATACTGGAGTAGAGATGGAATTTATTCATCTAACTCGGTTTACAAGGTTATGACAACAGGAAAATTGATCAAATGGCAATACAAGGATATTTGGAGCAGCTATGCACCTTCCAAGGTTAAATTCTTAATTTTCTTATGTCTTTATCAGAAAATATTAATCCATGATACTATGTGTACAAGAGGAATAAACTGTCAATTGGAGTGTGTTGTATGTCAAGATTATTCTCTCGAAATAGCCTTCCATGTCCTATTCTAGTGTAGGTATGCATCTCGTGTTTGGGATTGTATGGATTGCTTATTACTCATGCGAATTCAATGTTTGAAACATGGGACAAATCATGGGCTTCATATAAGAGAGTGGTGAAAGAAGGGAAGATGATCTGGACAACAAAGTTTATGGTGGTACTATGTAATATTTGAAAGCAAAGGAATGATACTATCTTCAGAGGGAAGAGAGTGCATCCAGTGGTACTTGCAGCACGAATTCGAGAAGAGACTGAATTGTAATTATCTTGTTTTAGGCGAGGTAGTGTGGTAGTTGCCAATGTTGTGTAGTTTAGCAAGTTTTTAGAAGACTGTTTTTGTTGTTTTAAGTTGGTAGCTGTTACCACAGTTTTAAAAAAAAAGAAAAAGAAGAAGATGAAGATGATATTCGTTTGTTCTGTTCAATTAATACCAAATGCAAAAGATTAATAATTGATATCGTGATTCCTTTGTAAGCCATAATTATACTTGCCATCATAACATCAATAGATGTAGCCAGGGACGGACGCAGGATTTTTGTCAGGATGGGGCAATAATTGGATGCAAATAGTTTATCGGGTTCAAACCCAATAGCTCACCGGGTACAATTCAACATAACAAAAAAAATACCAATCAATATAATAAAAATCCTAAATTACTTGAAAAAAAATCAACAATTCAACATTTTGGTTCAACTTGACAGCCTCTGGCTTTGAATTAAAAAAAAATAAAATAAAAACATTTTGGTTCAACTAATTTTCGGTATTTGGGATCAGCGCCTATTTGGGCTCCGCTAATTTGTTTCACTCAGAGTTTATATGGGCTCTGTTCCGTCTATTATAATTTCAGAATGGGCTACATGGAGCAATTTGAATTCCAGGGAGGGGCAGAGGTCCGAAAAACAGATTTTTAACACTATTTTTAAAAATCCAGCGGGGAGCAGCTGACTCCCCTGTGCTACAGTAGATCCGCCTCTGAATGTAGCTGCTTGGAAGATTTGAAAATTCCCATTCGGCACTTTATAGATGAGACCATCCATCTGTTGTCAATATTTTTATATTTGATTGTACCCTGATTTTTTACATAAGGTTAGCCTTGTATATATACAACAGTGTTGTAAAAAACATTCATTTAGATTGATTAATTATTTAATTAGTCTTTGGCGGATATTAAACTGTCACGGATTGTCCTGAATAAGAATCCGAACAAAAATTAAAGCGATTCGTGCATTCCTCCTCTGATCAAACGGACTTATCTAAACTTAATTATTCCGTTACCTCATAGCATTGCTCTAAAACTAAAGAATTCATATCACCTCAGCTAACTATATATTTATGCTTAGATCAGGACATTCAGATCATAATCCGTAAGGTCATGTTTGGTTGTGGAGTAAAGTTAAACCAGATTAAATTTCTTACTCCAAGCTAAATCGGAATAAGTTAACCGTATTTGGTGGAGTAAGCTAAACCACCTTTCTAGGTAGTGTAAGTTACTCCGGTTTAGCTCAATTCTTACTCCATCTTAAGCCGCCTAAGTTACTTCTCGTTTGGCTCCTTAAACGTGGAGTAGGGGGTTTACTCTACCTCTTACTCCACAACCAAACATGGCCTAAGCGATTAATATTTATGCTTGATTAATATACACTATACATTAGTGTTGTAAACAACAGTATGTGGTTGTCGGATGAATAGAGTATCATTAAGCAATTAATCGAGAATAATCGACTATAGTCAAAAGTAATTGGCTAATTAATCGAAAAAAATATATGACAATTTAATCACCGCTAATGATTAATTGACCAATTAATCGATCAAAACGGATGTTTTTTACAACACTGCTATACACAGTACCGTAGCCTCAAAATAAAATATAACGGCTTGGATCGAACTAAAAAAAAGCTTCCTTAAAGATACAACACAATCAAAACCGTTGAATTCAATCTGACGGCTCGTACTCATATATAATAATTGATCTAAAAAATAAATAAAATGCTCAGATCGGGGCCGTTATATCACCTGAGGTAAGAGAATATTTATGTTTAGATCTGGACCGTCAGATCAGAATCCACACGAAAATTAAAGCAATTCGTGCATTCCTTCTCTGATCATACGGAATGTATCTAAACAGAATTATTCTGTTACCTCAGAGCATTATTCTGAAACTAAAGAATTCATATCACCTGAGGTAGCAAAATATTAATGCTAAGATCAGACCGTCAGATCAGAATCCGCACGATTATTAAAGCGTAGCATGCATTACTCCTCTGATCAAACGGACCATATCTAAACAGAATTATTCTATTACCTCAGTGGATTTGCTCTGAAA
The DNA here is from genome assembly GCA_033356055.1 of Carex pumila. Lineage (NCBI taxonomy): Eukaryota > Viridiplantae > Streptophyta > Magnoliopsida > Poales > Cyperaceae > Carex > Carex pumila. Next base: position 9,968 of record JARJHM010000425.1, read on the forward strand.
CTAAAACCCTTACCTAGCTCCCTCGATTCGCTCAGTTCCCCTCCGATCGAACAAATTTGTAAAAATTGGAAGCCCTTCCTCCAAATTTACACTCGATCATCTATGACCCTTCTCCGGTCACCGTCACCGGCGATCTACGCCGACGCCTCATTTTGAAACACAACCCGCTGCTGCGCTGCTCTGGACAGCCACAGCGACAGTGACGCCGACGCTTTCTGGTTCTTTTCTTTGTTTTTCCTATTTGTATTGTTCTGTGTTTACTTCAATTGAACAGATTGTGTGGTAATTTTAGGTTATGTTAGTCCAGGCACAAATGCACAAATGATTGAGCAGTTATATAAACAAAAAAATGATTAAGATTGTGGCTTAAATCACTTACTAGTTTTGTTTTTCAGCATAATGATTTGTGGTGATTGGTACAATAGTTCATTTAATATGAACTAGGTTTTAGTTCAGCAGCCAATGTATAAAAAGAATGTAGAATAAACTTTTCGTGCGTTATTGAATTTCATATTCTTTCTTAGACATATATGTTATTATGTATGAGCAGGTACTTGTTTAAATAGATACCCATCTCTCTCTCTCTCTCTCTCTCTCTTTCTCATTGGATCTGGTTGTGCCTCGCCCTAGGATCTCTCGTCTGACCACCTCTCCCTGGTAAGCATTTCTCCCTCACACTCTCTATCTCTCTGATTAGATACTCTGATTAGATACTAAAATTGTTCTCAACAATCTTTCTTTCTTTCTTCAACTTTCTGTTAAATTAGTCGCTATGTAAGTATATGGATCTTTGGTGATTTTTTTGTCATAAGCCCCATTTAGTAAAGGAACTTGGTTCAAATTAATTTGCTATTTCTTTTTTTCTTCTCATACAAAATAATTTATTAATTATGTTCCTAATTTGTCAGGTTCATGCAAATAATTAAATTAATTATTCATAGTTCTCATTGCTCAATACTAACTAGGCTCAAGCAATAATTATTAATAACAACTTAATGACATGCATTTTAGTTAGCTTTCTTTTTTCCTCTTCATATGCCTATGGTAGCTTGTATGGTGACTAATTGCAAAATTTAGGTTAATTTGGCTTATTGATTTTTGTAAAAACTAAATTGAAAGTGATAATTTTTTAAATGTTGGGAGAAGAAAGAAAATAGAGCTGATTTCAAATTTTTTGTTAGAATTTGACCAATAAATACTGATTGAGGCCACTGGCATTTCTAGATGTGAAGTGTGCAATTAGGGGTGTTCATTGGTTCGGTTCGGTTGAAACCGAACCGAACTTGGCAAACCAAAGTTATAATTCGGTTTTAAAAATAAAACCGAACCGAACCGAACCGAACCGAACCGAAGTTATTGAAGAAACCAATTAAACCGATTAAACGGTTCGGTTCAAAACTGATTAAACCGAACCGTTTGAACACCCCTATGTGCAATTGAGTTATTTCTTCATGAATTTGAAAGAAAAATTGAAGAAAACCTTTAATCAAGGTCTTAGAAATCCATATGCAGTGCTGATTATAATTTTGCATACTGACCTGTGGGTGATTTGATGGCAATATTAGTTTGGTATATCATTGTTCATTTTTCTAGCCTACCCCAACTTGTTTGGGGCTAAAGGCTTGGTTGTTGTTGTTGTTGTACATTTGAGATAACTTATAGCTGGTTTGTTCTTTTCTTGCATTTTAACACAGAGACCGTGCATGTGAGGTCTTTGACGAACTGCCTTATTGAAGGGTGAAAGATGGATGGTACAGATATTGCCATCGACAAAATAAGTGATATGACCGACGCTCTTCTAACACAAATACTCTCCTTGCTAACAACTGTAGAGGCAGTGCGCACGAGCATATTGTCCAAAAGATGGACGGATCTTTGGACTTCCACGGATACTCTCGACTTTGATTTTGGCAGCCGTATGTTTGGGGACTTTTACCATGAGAATAGATTTCTGCGGTTCATTGATGGTGTATTAAACCATAGAGGTTTCTCATCCCGGGATAAATTCAAACTGACATGGCAGTCTGATCTAACTAGAAGCGATTATGGTAATGTTGAAGAATGCATTAGTTACGAAGTTACTTGCATGTCTCGGTTCATCGATATTTACATTGGTACAAACCCGATCTTCAAGTTGCCTGATTCACTTCTCAATTGCAGGTCAGTAAAGGAGATGTCATTGTTAGTTGGATATAGTTTATTTAAAGGCCAACCTAAATCTATAAACCTCCCTTCTCTTAAAAAACTGGAGATTGGTCATACCTCCATTGATGATGATTTGATAAAAATGTTCTTATTGGGGTGCCCTGTCCTTGAAGAATTGGCCCTGACAAGTTGTCGGTTGATGTTTAAAGAGATCAACTCCAATGTTCTGAAGAAATTGACTATTAAGAAATGTTCTCTCCATACAACATCATTTACATTGAAGAATGCATCATCTCTAGTCACAGCAGACCTAGATATTGAAATTCCATATTATAAGGGTGAACTGAATCTTCTTGGCGGCCTTCCAGATGTTACCAGTCTGAGGCTCAATGCATCTCGCAATGTCCTGGTATGCTTAATTTTCTGTGCATCACAGCAGAGGAGTGAAATAGTGGTAATTGCATCTTATTTGATATTCTTTTCTTGTTTGCAGATATTACTCAACAAAGATATTCCAAACTGTCTGATATTGAATAACTTGAAGAGCTTGGAACTAGGAGGATTGCAGACGAGATCTGATTGGGATTTATTAGTTTGCTTTCTCGAGCATTCACCCAATTTAAAGAAGCTTGTCTTGAACTTTGGTCAGGTAATCTCTCTCTCTCTCTCTCTCTCTCTCTGTGCTGGGGAAAGGAGGGGTGGTAGTCAAGATGCTGGTATTTCAGTACTGTTCATAATATTGTTTAGTTGATGAGGGTAGCGTCTTTCCAGTACAAGTCACGTGTTGGTTTCTTTTGTTTTTCTGATTTTGTCCTCGGAACTTATTATATTGGGGACCAACCTTTTGAAAATGAGAGGGATGTCTTTAGTACATCATCACGTAAGACTCAATAGTTAATATTTCATCATACATGCGAGTATGGTACTGCAGCAGCTGATTTGTTCAAAATCTGATAACTGATAATGAGATACTAACATATATATATAGAACAATTATATTACTCCCCCCATTCCATCCCCCCACTCTATCTCTTTCCAAATTAGTTTTATCTCATTTCAATTTCATTCACATTTCTCATAATTTATGAGAAATTTTGCGAATCTAAAATCACGAACATTTTCTACGTAATTTTCTCTTTCAAACGAGATCCATGATGACATACTTTTGGATAAGTCGTTACAGAAGTATTTATCTTTCATCGTGCAAGTATTTATACCTATACAAACATATGAAAGTATTACTATCAATTAATATAAGTATTTATACTGATATATGAAAGTATTAATATCAAGTATTATAAGTATTTATACTGACATATGAAAGTATTAATATCATGTATTATAAGTATTTATATTGACATATGAAAGTATTAATATCAAGTATTATAAGTATTATATGCAAAAAAATACTTTCAAGTATAGATATAAATACTTGTATGATGAGAGATAAATACTTCTGTAACGACTTGCTTGAAAGTATGTCATCATGGATCTCATTTGAAAGATAAAATTACGTAGAAAACGTTAGTGGTTTTAGATTCGCAAAATTTCTCATAGATTGTGAGAAATGTGGACGAGATTGAAATGAGATAAAAAAAAACTACCTCTAAAAACGTGCATGGTCCCCCATGTGATTTGAAATTCCCCCCACCCTCCATGAAAAAAACTTGCATGGTCCCTTAAATACTTTCGTGCTTAGAGATAAATACTTTCGTTCTTAGAGATAAATACTTCTGTACGTAAGTATTAATACTTTATGAAAAAAAAAATGACAGCTGGAGTTTTTTGGTATTTTGTGCGGGGTTAATTGCGGGGTGGGAGGTGCGGGGTTAATTATCAGCCTCCATATATATATATATATAATTTTTGGCAATTGAGCAATTAATGGACTTAGATGTATACATCTTTTAATATCGAGAATTTAAATATTGAGAATGCAATATCACTTGTTTGCACAAAATGCAAGTGTTGTGACAACTGTCTGTCATAATAACTTGTTATTATAAACTACCATTAGACTTTTGTTAGGACATGTTGTTGTCAACTGCCTTGCTAACTTTTATTGTCCACCACCAGGGAGTGAAGTCGTTGTGCTATATGCATTACCGGGAAAAAAATTCATTTGCACGTGAATTCCTTGAGATAGTGGGGATAAGGGTTGTGGAGAGAAAGTTTAAAAAGGAGATTGAAAAAACGGTGGTGAAGATTATGCGTGGTCTTGTAAAGAACATAGGAAACATTGTAACCCTCTAAGTTTGTCGATCATCCTTCAAATTGTATGACAAGTTCAAAAACTGTTTTAGTTGGATAAATCGGTGGTTGGATGCTATGTCTTTAGCTATTAATCTGTTCTTTTAACTTTTAAGTTAGATTGTTGCAAAGAAATCTTGTGCTTTTTGGCTTTTTGGCTGTGCAAGGAACACGTAGTGCTTGTTGTTAGCTGTGATTTTTGGTATAATCCTACTTTCTAGCTATGAAATATTGTTTGGAAATGCAAATTATTGACAGTTGCAATTGCAAGTTACATTGGATTTGCTAATTGTCTCCAAAACTTGCATATCCAATAATATATATCTTTGTTATCACCCTTGAACATAGGCCTTATATAGGCGATCCGATCCTAAATAAACTAATCTCAATTCATTAACTAAACCATCCTATTGAATGTAGGAAAATATAGAAAATTTTATAAAATCTAACTCAATTTCGATTGTTGCAGTCTTACATGGCTTACGTTGCATCTCTTTCCATTTTTTATATAACTTAAACTAGCACTGCTGAGTGCTGAGTGCTGAGTGCTGATTACCCATTTTGAGGAATTGTGACACACTACTTGTGTTAGCAGTATATGCTTTTGTATAGCTTCCACTTTTGATGATTTTATTATGCTTCTAATTTTAAAATTTTAAATTTTTTTAATAACTTAAAATCTAAAACGCAAATGTTAAATAAAACCATAAGATACGATATAATAATTTTTTTGTATGTGCGTGTAAGAAATGACGATATTCCGACAATGTTTCAATTGATACCGATAGTTTGTAAAAAAAATACATAATGTAAATAATTTTTTGTTGTGGATTTTTTAACTTATTAATTTATATAAAAACAAAACTGAAAAATAATATTGTTTTATGTAGAGTGAGGTTACGGTACTATGTGTAGTGTACTTTGGTCCGTACTATGGATCGAGAGATATTAGTCCCTGACAATTCATTGATTAATAAAGTATTTACAAAAGTCACCTCCTACTTGTATACAATTATACAATTCAAATAGACTTATTCACATAATTATCCTAATCTATCAATTAAAATTGTGTTGCCACATCTCACTTCTCAGTTCCTCACATTGGGTGTACCAGCAGCTCCAACAGGCCCAAGCTCGGATACATACTGAAATAGTTGAAGTAGAGATACACATCTCCATCTTTTTATTATTAAAACTTTTGACCAAAGAAACTTAAGATTTTTATAAGATAATACTTTTAACTAAATATGATCATTATGCCCTTATGATACTTGTCTCAAATAAGCCGCTCAGAGAATATAAAGATATAGAGTAAAAGAAATCAAAATATTTTCAGCACAACGCCCATACTAAATGAAATTACAAAAGCCATTCCTATAGAATTGAAAATTGTTTCATTATATGGGCTACTATGCAATTTGAAAATCAAGTAGCACCAATCTATCCAAACAAGGAATTGAGTGGAATTATGGTAATTGGAAAAGTGGAATTGAATTTGAACATTTGCATTAGCCCCTAGTTTTTACAAGTCTCTCTTCCATATTTCTCAATGAGCCAATTCTCTATTCTATGGAATAGTGGAATAGAGGAATTAGCTCATTTACTGATACTTTTTTTCACTCTTTCACTATTCCACTTTACCACCTTCAATTGAGCAAGATCAAAGTAGTGAGCGAGTTGCCAATTTGAGTCGAAAGTGGAGATTGTTGGGTTTTAAGTCCAAATAGGGCCAACCTAATATCCCACTTCATCTCTCTATTTGTTCTCTTGGTAACTTGCGTGACTTTAGTTAGTGGGGTGGCGGCTCTCTGTGTTAGATAGAAAGAGAGAGAAAGAGTGAGAGAAGTAGAGATAGTAAGATAGAGTGATTGTTTGTACTAACTATTGAAACACTTTTGTATTTTTTGTAAAAATTTGTGACTATGCAACATCAATATCTAACTGTACACGGAATTGTTTTAAGTTACTCTCACTTTCACAAAACCACAAATAATGGCTTTGATACCATGTCAAATTATTAGATAATATAAACACAACACTCCCAAGAAACTCCCTTCCCTCTCATGTTTTATTTCATTAAAGAAGAAGATTACAAAATTTTTATTTTTGGATACAACTATAGAGATGGACAACAGCCTCTCATATAGCCTTTCTAGTTATTTCCTTAATCTAGGATTGTCTAAATATTACTTTAATTGTTAAGATATTACGTACATTTATTGGAAACTAAATATCGTGCTGCCTTTTTTGTTGATCCTCTTCTGATCTTCCATGATCTTCTTTGGCTCTTGCTAACAGTTAGAAGGCTGTTAGATCTAGCTTGTATCATGACCATTAGCGTGCTATGATTATTCTTATTGATTTTAATCACAACAAGACACAATATGTGACACAGCACATGATTCATGTCATTGCAACTGTTGAGATTTATGTATGTTTATCGTTTATCGTATTATAATAGTTTTGGGGAGCCTATCGGTAAATAGGCCATTATGAAATAGTCTAGGGGTTATTTGTAAGAGTGTTTTGTAAGACTCTATATAAACCCAAATCATTAATCAATAAAATAACTTTTGACTGACATCTTTATGGTATCAGAGCCTAAACCCTAGCCGTCACTGCAGCACCCGAGGCATTGTAACAATGTGTTACTGTAGCAACCGCGCTACTGTAGCAATTGACTCTCTCTCTTCAACCGGTTTCCTCTGATCTTCTCTCTAGCCGCTTCCTTCTCTTATCTAGGCTGGTCACCACCTAGGCTTGTTTGTTTGATTGAGGTCTGCCGGTGTGGGGGGTCTATACCCCACAATATATACCCGCAGGAGGGTTGATTGGGTTTGGATCTCGATCTTTGATGAGTGGATAAATCAAGATCGGGTCAAGAAAATGAAGTGAGAGGGAGATGAGTAAGATCTAGATCTTGAGGGTGCAAGATCGGATCTAAAAGAGGAAGAAGAAAAAAAAGAGAGATGGTTTAGATCCGTCTTGAGGTGTAAGATTGGGTCTTTATAAGAGATACGAGTGATCGGATCAAGAAAGGGATACGAGTCGATCCGTAATATATATTACCATAGCCTCACTCATAATTTAATATTGAATATATGGCACAATACAAATGTGCAATTAATTGAACTAACATATGAAAGCATTTAAATTTGCAATTTCAACGTCGGAATAGTCGATCCGAACCTCTGAACATGATTTTCATATTAACATGTGCTTGGAGACCAAATTTTTTATATTTTTTTAGAAGGTACAAAATTATCTAAAAATAATAATTTTATATCTATCTAAAAAAAAAAAAAAATCCAAAAAATATAATTCTTTTTGTATCTTTGATATTATGTTGAGTAAAAAAAAGCAATATTCAATTGAAGAGTTTGCTGTTATGGATATTTACACAATATATATATATGTGTTTGAAAATTTAATCTACATAAATATTTATTTTTTATTTTTTTTAGTATAAAACAAATTTTGATAAAAAAAAAAAATCCGAGTTTCGATTCAATTATGAGTAATGGATCCGTATCCTCCCAGGTACCTAACTAAACACAATTGAAATGGATGGCTCAGATTTAATTTCAGCCGGTGCCTACTCGGAATGGCGTAGAGGGGAAATATTAATTTTTTCTTTGAGATTCGTTCAAAGTTAAAAGTTGGTATTTCAGACCGTCGGATTTAATTGTGCATGTGTTTTAATTAATGGGTATTTATGGCGGAGGGGGGCGTGGCGATGGGATTGTGGAGACGTACAGGTCGTGGTTGTTGGGGAAATTACTGGTAGCTGTTCGCTTCGCTTCGAGCGTTTGATTGATTATCGTACGATCGAGGTACTTGGCATTGGTAAGGAGTTTAATGACGATTTGATAGCACCTAGGTGGTCATGTAATTACGCGCGTGTACTTTCATCCGACTAAGAAAAACACCTGGTCCCCACTTGTCAGCCGTAGGGAAGCTTTGCTAATTTGATGCACCGGATGCATGCATGTTTACTTCAGAGCGCGCGCGACTATTAAAACTTACGGAGCCCGCTAGCTCTTCTTTCTATCCCAAATCCCAATTCATCTCTCTCTCAATCGCTATCTCTCGAATATTAACAAGATGTGGTTGCATCGATTGTGCGATTTCATGAGTGGGAAGAACAAGGAGGCATGGAACAACGGCAAGATAACCGGTTCAGTAGTGCTGATGAAGAAGGATGTGTTGGATCCTGTCGATTACCATCCCTCTCTGCTCCATGGGGCCCACGAGCTGCTTGATCAATGCGTCTCCTTCCAGCTCGTCTCCTCCACCCACACGGCTGATCCCAGTAATTAAAGTTTCTTCACTCTTAATTTCTCAGTAGCACCTTTGATTTGAATCAAATCTTCTTTAGTCTCTCGATCTCCTGTTGATCGTTCTGATATGAAAGCCAGCATTGAACACAAGTACTTAAAAATGTGCTAAATTTATTAAAATGGGTGCCACAAAACTAAACGTGAAGTTAATTAGTTGATCCCTCATATAATTTCTCTAGAATTTCATTGTATCAATAATGATTTAGTATTAAAAAAAAGTTCCTAATTGCACTGTTTCTAACCTTCTATATATATATAGATAGGTTATCATGCTTTGCAAATTAAAATGAGTGTTTTAATTTGTATTCATATATTTAGTTTTAAATTTTAAATAGTTGATCTGAATTTCTCAACATATTCTTCATATTGAAATGTGCTTGGAAACAAAATTTTACATTTTGAAATTTTTTATCATTTTTTTAGAATTTTTCAAAATTAGTGTTTTTTCGAAAAACACTGATATTGAAAAAATTCAAAAAAAATAGTAAATAATTTTAAAAAAAATGTAAAATTTGATATCCAAGCACATTTTAATATGAAAAAACATGTTGAGAAACTCGAATTGACTATTTTAACTTTGAAACTAGAGATATAAGCATAAATTATAACACTCACTTTAATTTGCAAAGCATGCATGGTAGTCTCTCTCTCTCTCTCTCTCTATATATATATATAGAGTAAGGCTTGGGTGCTATGGATAGCATAGAGGACCACCGTACTACGGCTCAATATTTGAGTTTTCAAAATTCAAACGGTCAATTCGAACCGTTCATCTTGTTCTCCATATTAATATGTGTTTGGAGACCAAATTTTACATTTTTTGAAACTTTTTTACTATTTTTTTAGCTAGGTAGAAAATCACTTGATCTAAAAAATTCTGCACCATTAAGATATTTGATTTTCTATCTATCTAAAAAAATAGTAAAAAAATTTCAAAAAATGTAAAATTTGGTCTCTAAATACATATTAATATAGAGAACAAGATGAACGGTTCGAATCAACCGTTTGGATTTTGAAAACTAAAATATTGAGCCGTAGCATGGTGGTCCTCTATGCTATCCATAGCACCCAAACCTTACTCTATATATATATATATATATATATATATTTCCCCACACTTTTACATTTTGAGATTAAATCTCAGCCAATCAAGGGGCAGTATTATTGGGCTTTGAAATTGGTGTCAAGTTAAAAAGAACGGTCAGGATCCACTAATTGTAAAAGATTCTCTTTTCAGGTAATGGAGAGGATGTGAATTCTCAGAAAGGCAAGGTGGGAAAGGAAGCTTACCTGAAAGAGTGGGTGACAACAATGACAACGGTATTGGCGGGTGAGTCGAAATATAAGATACAATTTGATTGGGATGAGAGCCAGGGAATTCCTGGTGCTGTCATTGTAAAAAATAACCACGACTCGGAGTTCCTTCTCAAGACGCTCACTCTAGAGGATGTGCCAGGTAAGGGCAAGCTACACTTCGTTTGTAATTCCTGGATCTACCCTCAGTCTAACTACACTTACGATCGCATCTTCTTCACTAATGAGGTATACCGTATACGTACGTACCTTATAATTTGCTTGGTGCTTTTCACCTTGCCTTTTATAGATGCTTAATTTGTGTGGCATCTTCTCAGTAGCATGGTGTTCCACAATTCCTTTTGTCTTGCCTAGTCAAGAAATTGTGATTGGAAAATAAGTTTTCAGATATAGAGACATTAACAACTGCATGTAGGAAACAAGATACCTTCCCCCACATATCACTGGTAAAATTATTTTATTATGAACCTAAGAAGTAAGAATTATTCTACAGGCCCCAGAGGCGGCTATATATTTTTATCATTGCTTGATCAGAGAATAGTTTTGCTAATCATTTATTATTAATTACTAGTATTTCTCTTTGAAACGTGCATCCAAACTTTTAAGATGATTATTTAAATTAATTTAATAAACAATTTAAATGTAATACTACTTTCTTCTATTTTTAATAAAATTTGATCTCAACAGGCATGTGGGGTTATAACTTGTAATTAATGATATAACTAGATGGCAATCGAACAGTTTGTGTTAAAATAAAGAAATCAATACATGGTTAAGTTTTACATGAAAGAAAGAGTAAGCAACTAAAAGCTAAAGGCAAACAAAAACACTTACATCAAACTGATCCGCAAAAAATAAAAGGCAAAAATTAATCATCTCATCACAAATAATATATATATCAAATTATCAATTTTGACAGACATACCTGCCAAGCAAAATGCCACAGCCATTGTTGCCATATAGACAGCAAGAGCTCATCAATCTAAGAGGTGATAATGTCACACACCAACTAGAAGAGAGCGATCGGGTCTATGGCTATGCGGTCTACAATGACCTAGGTGACCCTGACAAGGATAAAGATCATGCACGCCCTATTCTCGGTGGGCCAGAACATCCCTATCCTCGCCGTGGCCGTACCAATCGCCCTCCAACCAAAAAAGGTTTGCTCATCAAATGCCACTTATCTCTTTATATATCTAGCTAATTAATTGAATGCATATCGATGTTCCATTGGTCAAGAATCAAGTTTTATACAATATGCACTGGGTAAAAGAGTATTGTGTGCTGATCAAAACTGAGAGAAGACAATTAACTAAAATTGCTAGATATGATTATGAACCAATTCAATTTGATTTTTAGATTTTAAACTATAAACTTGTCATGCTACAATTTCGAAGTTCTTTACTATTTATGGGCAGATCCGGAATCCGAGAGCCCACTAAGTATACCGACAAAACTAGGGGACCTTGTAGGATTTAAACACATATATGTACCACGTGACGAGCGATTTGGCCACCTGAAGTTGTCTGACTTCCGTGCATTTTCCATAATATCAATTGGCCAAGCTCTCTTCCCTGAACTCAAATCGATTTTTCACAAGACTGATTCTTTTGAGGATACCTTCAAACTTTATGCATTCCCCGAATCCAATCCCTCACATTGGCTAGAGAACCTGCGCAAGAAAATTCCATTTGAATTTGTCGAGGAATGGTTTTCAAGTGAGGAACATGCCGTGAAATTTCCCATTCCACTTGTGCTCAAAGGTAAGAGTAAACCTCTAATTGATGCTTAATTAATTTAATATGAAGCTTCAAGCTCTGTTAAGAAGAATTAATCCTAGCTAATTTAATCGATTAATGCTATTTATTTTTCATGTCAATGCATAGATAATAAATTTGCTTGGAGAACAGACGAAGAATTTGGGCGTGAAATGCTTGCTGGCGTGAACCCGGTGGTCATTAGACGTCTCCAGGTAAATCATTCTTTTACATATATAGGAGTTTTTCTTTAAATGAATCTATGAAAGCTCATATAGTGTTGTGAAAATAAGTCAAAACTTTGATCTACACAGGAATTCCCCCCAACTAGCAAACTTGATCCAAGGATATATGGAAACCAGAATAGCACAATTAAGGAGGACATTCTAGAGAACCTTGAAGGGCTCACAGTGGATAAGGTAAACAAATACATGGAGGAACATAGTACCATGAGGATTGTTCAAATGTCTATGTTTTTTTGTGCTTCCATTTTTAGAGCTAAAATAACTTAAGATTAAAAACTTAAATGCCAAAATCAAACCATTAGGAGGGGGGTTCAAATGCCTCAGGATAGGAGGACATAATATGATTTATATCATATTCTATGTGCACACATAAAAAATCATGACATTTTAATTTTTTTTTATTTGTATCAAGAACTTGCAAAACGATACTGATGTGAAATTTTTTTGGATATTGATTGTTTAACTTATCGATTCATACAAAATAAAAATAAAAAAGTGATAATTTTTAATCTGAATGTAGAGAAAATAACACAGATAACATTTATTGTTTTTATTTTGACATATAAATTTTAGAATTTTTATTATTAGAAAATTAAAAATTGAAGTAATTTGAACCCCCTTGATAACGTAATATCAGACTAACGCTACTACAAAAAGCTAATCATATATATATATATACACACGACAAATCATACACGAAACCGAGAAATTTACAACAAAACAATGTGTAAAGAATCTCATTCTTGTCGTATTATAAAGGCCAATATGCCCCCACAAAACACATATCACTTATTTGTGGTCTTCTTTGACAGGCACTAGATGAGAAGAGGTTATTCATACTCGATCATCATGATACCTTCATGCCTTACCTACTCAACCACCATGATTCCTTCGAGCCTTACAAACCAAATATAAATGCATTGAAAGAAACCTTTATCTATGCCACCAGAACACTCTTATTCCTGACAAAGGATGGCACAATCATGCCGGTTGCTATTGAGCTAAGCCTACCGCATTCCGATGGGTTTCAAAAGGGTGCAGTAAGCAAGGTGTACACACCAGCACCAAACGATACTGTAGAGGGTTCTATCTGGCAGTTGGCCAAGGCCTATGCGGCAGTCAATGACTCTGGATATCACCAACTTATTAGCCATTGGTGTGTTTTAAGTTTATGTTTTTTTCATTGATTGCAATTACAATTTAATTTAATCTTGACTTGGACTAATTAAACTATTAATGAAAATATTAGTTAGAAAATTATTATACTCAAAATAATCTACGTTCAACCTCTTCTTCAGGCTCAACACCCATGCGGTGATAGAACCATTTGTCATAGCAACACATAGGCAGTTGAGCGTCACTCACCCAATAAACAAGCTCTTGAGCCCACATTACAGTGACACAATGTATATTAATGCCTTGGCACGCCAGATACTTATCAATGCCGGTGGCATTGTCGAACATACTGTTTTTCCTCAGAAATATGCCATGACCATGTCGTCTGATGTATATAAGAGTTGGAAACTCACAGAACAAGGCCTACCAGATGATCTCATCAAGAGGTATGGCATATGAATCTACTGTTTTTCTAAACTTCTTTATTTGAAACCAAATTCAAATATTTTATGGACTTATGGGAATTAATAAGGTTTTAAATGAGGAGAGCTCAAATGCCACATTGATTCATGCCCCAATAGTACCCAACACCTTTATCTTCAATTTCAAAGTCGATATACAAAAGATTTGAACTGCTAAACATGATATCTATGTTAAAATGTGCTTAGATGTCAAATTTTATATTGTTTTAAAAAAAATTCATTATTTTTTGAGATAAGTACAAAATCATTATTTTTAAGAAATTGTGAACCATCTAAAAACAATGATTTTGTACTTATGTTAAAAAATAGTAAAAAGTTTCTAAAAAAATATAAAATTTGGTCTCCAATGATATTTTAACGTGGATATCATATTGAGTACAAATATTTTGTTTTGACTTTGAAATTGAAGATAAAGATGTTAGAATATGATTGAGGCATGAAACAAATGGGGCATTTGAGCCCTCCAAAGTTTACTATTATATATGGGGTAAGGCTACAGTGCTATGGGTTGTATAGAGAGCTACAGTGCTACGACTCAATATTCGAGTTTTTAAAATCCTAACAGTTGATCCAAGCCATTCATCTTGTTCTCCATATTAATATGTATTTGGAGACCAAATTTTACATTTGTTGAAAAAAAATTACTATTTTCTTAGATAGATAGAAAATCAGTTGATCTAAAAAATTCTGCATCATTCAGATATTTGATTTTCTACCTATCTAAAAAAATAGTAAAATTTTTCTAAAAAATGTAAAATCTGGTCTCCAAACACATATTAATATGGAAAACAAGATGAATGGTTCGGATTAACCGTTATAATTTTGAAAACTCAAATATTGAGCCGTAGTACCGTAGCCCTCTATATGCAACCCATAGCACAGTAGCCTTACCCATTATATATGATGTGGACCTTATTAATTAACCTATATATAATCCTATATATATGACAAGTATACAAATATATTAGAACTTTTTTAAGGTTGTATAATAGCACAAATTAAGCACATTGATATGTCTTCTACAGAGGAGTCGCGGTTGAAGACCCTTCCAGCCCCAACAAGCTTCGCTTACTAATTAAGGACTATCCATATGCAGTAGATGGTCTTGCCGTTTGGTCGGCAATTGAATTGTGGGTGAATAAGTATTGCTCCCTTTACTACCGGAAAGACTCAGATGTGATATCTGACACAGAGCTTCAAGCTTGGTGGAAGGAGATTTGTGAGGTTGGACATGGTGACAAAAAGGAAGAGGATTGGTGGCCCAAAATGCACACATTCAAGGAATTAACCAAGACTTGCACCACCATAATTTGGGTTGCTTCAGCTCTACATGCAGCTGTTAATTTCGGGCAGTACCCGTATGCTGGATACCTCCCGAACCGCCCGACTATCAGCCGTCAACCAATGCCTGAACGACATGATCATGATTTAAATAAAGACCCTGACAAAGTGTTTTTGAAGACTATAACTAGCCAATGGCAAACTATATTAGGAGTATCGTTGATTGAGATTTTATCTCGGCATTCATCAGATGAAGTCTACCTCGGGCAACGCGACACACCAGAATGGACATCTGATGAGAATGCACTACATGCTTTTGACCAGTTTAGTGAGAGATTGATTGGAATAGAAGAGAACATCATGAAGTTGAATGCCAATTCAACTTTGAAAAACCGAAAGGGACCAGTAAACTTTCCGTATACTTTGTTATACCCGAATACTTCAGATACGAGTAAAACTGGCGGGTTGGTTCCGAAGGGAATACCAAATAGTGTATCCATGTAATATCATTAAGAGGTAATTAATTTGTGTTTTATATTTATTGTATTTTATGTAGTATTGTTTTGTATGCAGTAATTTAGTGCACTTGAGCATTTGTTTTGTATGCAGTCATCAACTGAGAGTGTGAAACCTAGCTGCCTAATACTGCCTTTATCTGTGCTTGCCTTTATTGCACAATATCTCTTGTTAGGGGATGCGAAATGTGGGTGTGTGTTGTTAATCCCATGTTTCTTGTTGGAATCTAGCTTAGATCATGTGTCGAATGTCACCCGATGATACTTCCCTTTTATTGCCTTGCTAATCATGCAGAACTCCTGGTCGAGGTTGGATGCCCAAACAGGCCACACCTCAACCTGCAGTGTGCAGTGCAAGTGCGCAAAACAGATTCCATTGATTCTTGTATTTGTTCTAGATCTGTCAGATAATTAACATATGTAAAAGTTAATTAGGGTTTTTTGATGGATCAGTATAAAATTTAACAGATAATAAAGGATCTGAAGCAATGTTTACTTGTTCTAAACAATTATTTAAGTTCTATGATATGATTAAAACTTGAAAATATAATTAAACTTTACAATTAAGTTCTATGATATGATGTATGTAACCTAGGGTTTAGACTTCACGATTAATTAAGTTCTTTGATTTCAGTTTATTCTATAAGTTGTTCTGATAAACAATGATCCAGTTGGGTCTTGTGTTGGGTTATCTTATAAGATTTCGTGGGTATATATATTCCTAACTAGGTTAGTTCTAGAACTATCCAACTTAGATGTGTCTGCAGGCCATCTAAACGATCAGAAAATATTTTTAAAATAAAATAAGATCGATACATATACAAAATACTGGCCTGAAATTTTCTTATTTGTTTTGTTTTGATATGATATGATTTCATTAAGTAAGTCGATCAGGTGTTTAATTAAATAGATAGAAGAGTTTGAGGAGTCGGTGGGGACGTGGGGTTCGTGTTTCAAATAGTGGCAAGTTATTTAATTCGAATATAATAGGCTGTAAAAAGGCTTTTCCATCTGTTGTGGTCTACAACAGACTCTTTACGGCCCGGCCCGCAAGTCTATCTTATTTGGAATTGAATTCTGGTGGTGTAACTTTTTGTTGCAGCCCAAATAGATAGAAACTCTTTGAGGCCTGCATGCAACAGCGAGCAATTCTCTGTTGTGACCCGCAGATTTGTGCATATAAATTTCTGAAGCAATTCTACGACAATAATCCAATTTTAACACTAAAATAATATGGAAACAATCTAAGCATTTCAACCCTCCTCTTATATTATTATTATATTTGTTTAGCACTCATCAAACACATGCTACATTTCAAAAACAAACATTATATAGAGCTAGCTGTCAAACTTAATTATTAAATCAATGACATTAATTATTGTTAAAGATTTTAAAAATCGCAAAAGACTAAAAAAAAGTTATATTAATTTGGATAAATGTTTTAAGCCAATCTATTATATTATCAAAAGAATAGAAAAGATGTTCATTATTTTATTGAATTAATCCGTTGGTTCAGTTCACACTGACAACAAAGAATATAATAGAAATAAAATAATTACACAATATTTCATCATTGCATAATTAATAAATAAATTCTGGAACAAAAGAAAAAAAAATATGAGTGATAACTCGTTTATGAGTAATTAAATAAACCTTTAAAAGTCGATTACGAGTAATTAAATTGATGATTACATGCCCCGTGTCAATTATCAGTTTTATGTCTTCAAATTATATGTATTATCAATTTCTCTGAAAAGCACGAAATATCAATCTTGATTCTTGCGAGTGTTTTTACTTTTATTTCCCAAATAGTTTTTAGGATAATTTTATTGTAAAAATGAAGGGTTCAATTTAATAATTATTATTACATGTAGACTTTATTTGAAAAAATTCTAAAAATGACCAAACCAACTTTAAACTAGCTTTCTACTTGACCGAAATAATGAAAAAAAAAATTACATCATTACGCAATTGAATTCAAAACTTTTAGATCTTGATATATATATATATATATATAGGAATCTGATTACACTCTTTTTTGGTGACACTGGATTACACCTTATGTTTTCAAAGTTCAAACAATTGATCTAAACTGTTCAACATGATTGATATATAAAAATATAATTGGAGATGAAATTTTATATTTTTTTGAATTTTTTTTTCTATTTATTAAGATGGGTACAAAAATTCAATGGTCTGAAAACAACGATTTTGTAAAATACTTAATAAATAGTAAAAAAATTAAAAAATATATAAAATTTCATCCGCAAGCACATTTTAACATATCAATTATGCTGAACAGTTTAGATCGACTGTTTGAAATTTGAAAACTTTGAAAATAGAGAGTGTAATTCGGTGTCACCAAAAAAGGGATGTAATTGGATCCCTCCTCTCTATATATATAGAGAGAGAGGTTGGCTACTCTACTTACATAAACATATGAAGGTATATGATTATAAGTCATTTTTTTCGTTTTCAAAATCCAAAAAGTCGATCTGAACCGTTAGATGTGATCTCTATATTGAAATGTGCTTGGAGACCAAATTTTACATTTTTTTGAAAAAAATTATTATTTATTAAGCCACTTTGAAAATCGCTGATCCAACGGTGGCTTCTGATTTTATTGTTTTGTTAACCCACCGTTGGATCAGGGATGTTCAAAGTGGCTTAATAAATAGTAAAAAAATTCAGAAAAATGTAAAATTTGGTCTCCAAGCACATTTCAATATAGATATCACATCTAATGGTTTAGATCGACTTTTTAGATTTTGAAAACGAAAAAATAAGTTATAAGCATATACCATCATATGCTTATATAATTAAGTAGAGTATAAAATTTGGTCTCCAAGTAGATTTTAATATAGATTAAACATCTAACGGTTTGGATTTGTTGTTTGAACATCATATGGCTAAAAATAGTCCTGGCAGCACTTGGGCAGAACTGCTGCTAGCAGCAATTTAGACAGACCCTATATATATATATATAGAGAGAGAGAGCGAGAGAGAGAGAGATGGGCTACGGTGAGTTGTGAAGTAAAATGACTATTTTACTTCACACTCATATTTTGCGATTTTAAAGTTCAAAATGTCGATCCGAACCATTCATCTTGTTCTTCACATTGAAATGTCGATCTGTTGTGACCCGCAGATTTGTGCATATAAATTTCTGAAGCAATTCTACGACAATAATCAAATTTTAACACTAAAATAATATGGAAACAATCTAAGCATTTTAACCCTCCTCTTATATTATTATTATGTTTGTTTAGCACTCATCAAACACATGCTACATTTCAAAAACAAACATATATAGAGCTGTCAAACTTAATTGTTAAATCAACGACATTAATTATTGTTAAAGATTTTAAAAATCGCAAAGGACTAAAAAAAAGTTATATTTGGGTAAATGTTTTAAGCCCGTCTATTATATTATCAAAAGAAAATAAAAGATGTTCATTATTTTATTGAATTAATCCGTTGGTTCAGTTCACACTGACAACAAAGAATATAATAGAAATAAAATAAGAGGAGGGTTCAAATGCTTCCATTTTTTGTGTCTTCATCATGCCTTCATTTTTAAAAACTTAAATAATTCAAAGTTAAAACTTAAACGTCAAAAAAAAACCATTAGATGTGATCTATATTATTTTCTCTATGTGTCTATAAAAATTATCACATTTTGATTTTTCTTTTATATGAATCAATAAGTTGAAAAATCAACGTCTAGAAATTATCCACATTAGTATACATTTTTACAAGCTCAAGATGACAACCAAAACAAAGTTGAAATGCCATAATTTTTTACACGTGCATAGATAAAATAATGTAGTTCATATCCAACGGTTTTATTTTGAATTTTAAGATTTAAATTTTGAGTTATTAAAGTTTTTAAAATGGAAGCATGATGGAGGCACAAAAAATAAAGGCGTTTGAACCCTCCTCATAAAATAATTACACAATATTTCATCATTGCATAATTAATAAAGAAATATGAGTGATAACTCGATTATGATTAATTAAATAAACCTTTAACACCTTGTTTGGATGGAGAGTAGAGGAAGGGAGGGAATGGAAAGGAACAAAAACTTTTCGTTGAATCGTGTTTGGTTATTAAAATTATGTCGGAGATGAAGGGTGTAGGAGGTGAAAGGTTTAACCTTGCATCATTATAATTAATAGAATCGGTTTCCCTCCCAAATTGGAGTGTAACGGATGGAAATAAATTTTGTTACAAATATTTTGGAAAAAATAACACAAATATCCAACCCTATATTTTACATATATAATTCTCATACAAGATTTTTTCCTCAAACCTACAATAGTCACCGAATTTCTCATTAACCTCCTAAATTTTAATTAACCAAACAAGAAATAAAACGGGAATGAAAGTTAAATTTATTTTCTCTCATTAATCATCCAAATACAAAGAGGTTAAATATGTTAATCTTCTTTTCTATTCCATTACATTTCCTTCTATTCTTAACCTCCCATTCCTTCCTCTACTCCCCATCCAAACATGGTGTAAAATTAAGTCGATTACGAGTAATTAAATTGATGATTACATGCCCCGTGTCAATTATCAGTTTTATGTCTTCAAATTATATGTATCATCAATTTCTCTGAAAAGCACGAAATATTAATCTTGATTCTTGTGAGTATTTTTACTTTTATTTCCCAAATAGTTTTTAGGATAATTTTATTGTAAAAATGAAGGGTTCAATTTAATAATTATTATTACATGTAGACTTTATTTTTAAAGATTCTAAAAATGACCAAACCAACTTTAAACCAGCTTTCTACTTGACCGAAATAATGAAAAAAAAATTACATCATTACGCAATTGAATTCAAAACTTTTAGATCTTGATATATATATATATAAGGAGGGATCCAGTTACACTCTTTTTTAGTGATATCGGATTACACCCTATGTTTTTAAAGTTCAAATAGTTGATCTAAACCGTTCAACATGATGGATATGTTAAAATGTAATTGCAGATGAAATTTATATATTTTTTTTATTTTTTTTACTGTTTATTAAAATGGGTACAAAAATTCAATGGTCTGAAAACAACGATTTTGTAAAATACTTAATAAATAGTAAAAAAATTCAAAAAATATAAAATTTAATCCACAAGCACATTTTAACATATCAATTATGTTGATGGATCGACTGTTTGGAATTTGAAAACTTTGAAAATAGAGAGTGTAATTCGGTGTCACCAAAAAGGGTGTAATTGGATCTCTCCTCTATATATATATATAGAGAGAGAGAGAGGGGGGGTTGGCTACTCTACTTACATAAGCATATGAGGGTATATGCTTATAAGTCATTTTTTTAATTTTTAAAATCCAAAAAGTCGATCTGAACCATTAGATGTGATCTCTATATTGAAATTTGCTTGGAGACCAAATTTTATATTTTTCTGAAAATTTTTACTATTTATTAAGCCACTTTGAAAATCGCTGATCCAACGATGGCTTTTGATTTTACTGTTATGTTAAGCCACTATTGGATCAGCGATTTTCAAAATGGCTTAATAAATAGTAAAAAAATTCAGAAAAATGTAAAATTTGATCTCCAAGCATATTTCAATATAGAGATCATATCTAAAGGTTCAAATCGACTTTTTAGATTTTAAAAAAAAAAATTGAGTTATAAGTATATACCATCATATGCTTATAACCATTGCTTTATTTCATACAACATAAAAGTTCATAACTCAACAATAAATTATAATCCATGTTTCATACAAGATATTTTTTTTCGTACAAAATATTTTTTTTAGTTAAAGTCCTGAAGTACCACAAAATATCTTCAAAACCCTCGTAAAGTGTGATAAAACATTGTTTATATCACGCACATTTATGATCATATTATCATATTTTTATTTCAAAAGAATCTAACTAGTGTTATTTTGGCTTATTATTTTAAATATAAAAAATTAAAAATGCAGCCTTCAAACCTTCACTCAGAATAATAAATTAATTAAATGTTAATTAAGCTTTGCATATATTGGCATGCACTGCCTGGATAAATAAATGATATTTAAGAAAACATATATCCCAACCAAATGGAAACTGCAGGAATAAATTAAAAATGAAGAAAATTTTAAGAAAATTAATGTCATGAATCCCATATATAGAACCCTCATATATGTCATATTATATAATATCATGATAGTTACATTAAACCGATCACTACATTAATATATTATCAAAGAACCAGATATTATATAATACCACATCCCCTCTCATCATTTGGATAAATATTAATTTAAAATATGACTTTTCTTACTACATATGATAGTTACATTAATTAAACCGATCTATCACTACAATATATATATATATATATATATATATATATATATATATATATATATATATATAATCAAAGAACCAGATATTATATAATAGCTCTCATCCGCTCTAATTAATCATTTGGTAAAAGATTTTAACATATAAATTAAGCAGTTTAATTTGGCTTCATAGAATGCACAAACTATAGAATAAAAATAAAAATAGCATTGTATATAATTATTCATGTTGTGTTAAAGTCATTAACCCATTTGTAATAATTTGACTAGGCTGGGTCCGGTAGTGTTTAATCATGGAGAAGAGAAGTGTTAATTGTAGCGAATTGTAGTGGAAAGTGAAATAGATGAGAAAATTAATCAAGGGGTATACCAACTTTGACCCGGCACTCTGGGCTCGTATGGGTTAATAGGGACTTGGGATTGATAATTAAGGAGAGAACCTGCACTGCACCTACTATATATATATATATATATATATATATATTCTAATTTCAAAAGAAAAGAAAAGAAAAGAGCATTTGAAATTATAAATTAATGTTGAAAAGACGAAGGACGACTGACTGTCGACTGAGAGCGGCTTTGGAAGATCATTTCAATACCAACCTCGTCAATGCGTCATGCCTTCACTGTCAATTACCAAAATAGTCAAACATAACCGGGAATTATTGATTCCAACACTTGCTCTCTCTCTCTCTCTCTCTCTGTCTCATATTGAATTATTGATTCCAGTTCAACGGTCAAATTAATAATATTCCGTCTTCTCTCCTCTTCCCCTTATTAAAACCCTCCACTCCCGCTCTTCATTTAAACTCTCTCTCTCTCTCTCTCTCTCGAATATCAACACGTGGCTAATTAACAAGATGTTGTTGCATCGATTGTGCGATTGCATGAGCGGGAAGAACAAAGAGGCATGGAACAACGGCAGCATCGCTGGTTCAGTAGTGCTCATGAAGAAAAATGTGCTGGATCCTAACAATTACCATCCCTCTCTGCTCCATGGGGCCCACGAGCTGCTTGATAAAAGTGTCTCCTTCCAGCTCGTCTCCTCCACCCACACTCATCAACCCGGTAAATTAAGTTTATTCGATAGCTCTTAACTTCTCAGTATATAGCACCTGTGATTTGGATCAAATCTTCTTTAGTCTAGCTCTCTCTGCTGTTCATCATATTGCCTTGATCATTCTGTTATGAAAAAATTGAACACAAGTACTTGAAATGTGCTAAATTAATTATGATGGGTGCCAGTGTACCACAAATAGAGATGAAGACGGATCGGATATTATCCGAATGAATTCGGATTCGTATTCGAAAGTTAGATATGGATATCCGATATCTGAATATCTGTGCAAATAGTGGTACGAATATGATTTTGATTTTTAATTATATATATCCAAATAGTAAATATATATCATATAATCTAATATATATTATGAAAATATGTATGTATATATATACAGATATCCAATGTCCAATCCGTATCTGTATATATTTGTCTAATATCTAATTCTTATTTGTATCTGGAAATAAAAAAGAATACGAATATGATTTTACCACGATCAGTATCCGATTCGCCCATAGCCACAAAACTGTCCGATCCGCCCATAGCCACAAAACTGAAACATGAAGTTAGATGATCCCTGATATTAATTTCTCTAGAATTTCAATTGTATGAATGATTTATTATTAAAAAAAATTCCTACTTGCACTTTTCTAACCGTGTGTGTAGAACTAGGGTAGGGTGATATTAAGTTCACCGAGTCTTTTAGTAAGACTTGATGAACTCAAGTCTACCTATCGAATCGGCTTCAAATAAAAAATCTAAATCTTTAAAACCCGTCTACCTTACAAGTGATGCGTTTACATTTAAAAAAAAATTAAAATTAATTTTACATAAAGTCAAATGAAATGAATTAAAATTAATTTATTAACCTTTTAATTTTGACCACTTGATTTTATACTAAATTAACTCAAATGTTTAAAATTTCACATGTAGACACATCACTCGTAAGGTAGGTAGGTTTCAACAATTTGGATTCATCATTTAAAACCGATTCAATGAGTTTTAGACTTGAGTTCACCAATGGACTACTTAAGAACACCCTAGTTCTACTATATAGAGAGAGAGAGACACTAGCTAATGTCAAAACGTTTGCACCAACCCTCCTGTGCAACCAAGTGGGTTTCCGATTTTTAAAGTCCAAATGATAAATCTAAACCGTTAGATGTGTTCTACATATTAAAAATCTGCTTGGAGACCAAATTTTATATTTTTTGAAATTTTTTTACTATTTATTAAGCCACTTTGAAAATCGCTAATCCAACAGTGGCTGTTTGGAACAGTAAAATTAGAAGCCACCGTTGGATCAGCGATTTTCAAAGTGGCTTAATAAATAGTAAAAAAATTCCAAAAAATGTAAAATTTGGTCTCCAAGCAGATTTTAATATGTAGAACACATCTAACGGTTTAGATTTATCATTTGGACTTTAAAAATCGGAAACCCACTTGGTTGCACAGGAGGGTTGGTGCAAACGTTTTGATATTAGCCTATCTCTCTCTCTCTCTCTCTCTCTATATATATATATATAGAGAGAGAGAGAGAGAGACTAATATGCATTCGGTAGTATATGGGTCGAAATGCATACGGTCCAAATTTAAAATTTCAAAATTCAAAAAGTCGATCTGAACCGTTCATCTTGTTCTCCATATTAATATGTGCTTCCAGACCAAATTTTACATTTTTCTGTATTTGTTTACTATTTATTAAACCACTTTGAAAATTGTTGATCCAACAGTGGCTGCTGATTTTAATGTTTTGTTAAGCCACCGTTAGATCAACAATTTTCAAAGTGGCTTAATAAATAGTAAAAAAATTCAAAAAAATATAAAATTTGGTCTCCAAGCACATATTAATATGGAGAACAAGATGAACAATTCAGATCGACTTTTTAAATTTTGAAATTTTAAATTTGGACCGTATACATTTCGGCCTATATGCTACCGAATGCATATTAGTATTTCTCTCTCTCTCTCTCTTTATATATAGAGAGAGAGAGAGAGTGTGTGACTAATATGCTTTTAGTAGCACTTCGGCCGAAGTGCTACCGATCCAAATTTTAAATTTCAAAATACAAAAAGTCGATCTGAACCGTTAGATGTGATCTCTATATTGAAATGTGCTTGGAGGCCAAATTTTAAATTTTTCTGAATTTTTTTTACTATTTATTAAGCCACTTTGAAAATTGTTGATCCAACAGTGGCTTGATAAAACAGCAAAATCAGCAGCAACCGTTGGATCACCAATTTTCAAAGTGGCTTAATAAATAGTAAACAAATTCAGAAAAATATAAAATTTGGTCTCCAAGCACATATTAATATGGAGATTATATCTAATGGTTCATATCGACTTTTTGAATTTTAAAATTAGAAATTTTGACTAGTAGCTCTTCGATCAAAGTGTTACCGAAAGCATATTAGTCACACACACTCTTTCTATATATATATATTTTGGTGTAGCTAAAGGGGATTCGTATCCTCCAAGGTACTGTAGAGATTCTCATCACTTTACAGATTCCCTTTTCAGGTAATGTAGCTAGTGCAAAGGGCAGTATTATTGGGCTTTGGGATTAGTGCCAAGTTAAAAAGAACAATCCGGAATACACTAATTGTAAAAGATTTCCTTTTTAGGTAATGGAGAAGATGTGAATTCTAAGAAAGGGAAGGTGGGGAAGGAAGCTTACCTAGAAGAGTGGGTGACAACAATGACAACGGTAGCGGCGGGTGAGTCGAAGTATACGATACATTTTGAATGGGATGAGAGCCAGGGAATTCCTGGTGCTGTCATTGTAAAAAATAACCACAAATCTGAGTTCCTCCTCAAGACGCTCACTCTAGAGGGCATGCCCGGCAAGGGCAAGCTACACTTCGTCTGTAATTCTTGGATCTACCCTCAGTCTCACTACACTTACGATCGCATCTTCTTCACTAATGAGGTACCTTTTAATTTACTTTGTGTGTGTGTGTGTGTAAAATGTTAACATCTTAAGAGGGCGTTTGGTTGGTGCTTTTTACCAGGAACTAATAGAAATCAGATTCATTCCCATTTTTAGATTAGTTGTGGAATATTTTTTTACAGGACAGTATTTGCCACCATGTTACAAAATATAAATTAATGTACCTGTTATATGTGTGTGTCTGTAGAGAGAGAAAGAGAGTGAGTATAGGTATAAAAATGCTTACATCCTACTCATATCATATCCATTGACATGTATCCCTAGTTAATTCGTAAGAAGGAAAAGATTATTTCCCCATCCAACAACATTTTCTATTCTTGTTTAGTACACACTAACATCTTGGTAAACCCGACTAATTAATCAATTAATTAATGTCCTTAATTAAACAAATGAAGTGGGTATATCTCCAGATCATGAGCCACTGAGTAATTTGACTAATAATGAATTAAGTACAAATGAGCAGTTGGGTTCTCCATGTCATATTGTCATGAATCATGGATGCTTGGTTTCTTCCACAAATAAAAATGAGCAGTTAAGCAACTAAAATAATTAAACAAAATAAAATGAATGCACCTGATCAGATATGCCTGAAGTTGATCACTTAATATTCCTACATACTAGCTAGAATTATTTAATTTGTTATGAAACTAAGAATTTTTCTATAGGTCCCACAGGCGGCTATAGATCATTGCTTGATCAGAGAATAGTTTTGCTAACCATATATATATAGTATATATTTCTTTTTGAACGGTGCAACCAAACTTTTAAGATTATTATTTAAATCAATTTGTGTTAAAATAAAGAAAACAATACATGGTTAATTAAGTTTTACATGAAAGAAAGAGTAACCAACTAACATCAAAAAGGCAAACAAAAACACTCAGCCTACATCAAACTGATCCTTCTGTAACAATATTAATTTTGGTTATTGGACTTTGTAATTGATGGAAAAATATGAACTAACCAACTAGTTTTAAATCTAAACTTTGGACACTAAATAAATAACAATTATATTTAAAAAATATAATCAAGAATATAATTAAAACTTTATTACCCGGAGCTACAAAATGCGGATTTAAGGCAACTTTCCATCTAAGCGCAGGAATCATCGGTTAAGCTTGCCCCAAGTTACGTTGGTATTCCTCTGCCAGCGGGCACAACCGTGGTAGAAGTTGATGTAGTTTCTTTCAACAATAATAGCATAATAATATATTTTTTATAAAGAAAATATTTATTTGTGGGGGAATAGAAATTGAATTTATAAATTATAGAGCTAAGAGAGAGAACAAGAAAGTATGTGAATTGTTAAATAGATTATTGGATGATCTATTCTTCTAATGTTATGTGTTATTTATAAGCAAATAACATAGACACCAATAAATTTGTACATTCATGATGATTAAAATAATATTCATCGTTATAGTACTGTTTGCAACTCAATTGAAAAATACAATTAATTAAATCTCAAACGGATGAATACAATTAATTGCATATCAAAGCTCAAACGGACAAACAATAAATTGCATATCAAAGCTCAAATCAATATTTGATTCGATTTTCTGTGGTGATAAATAATATACTTCTATATAGAGATTAGATCAAAATAATTCATTCACAAATAGCTCCATAATTCACATATAGTTAAAAACATTAATATTAAAATAAGTATTTATTTTACAAAATTTTGTGTTTTCAAAATATATTCATAACAGTAAAACTGCATTAATTAATATTTACGATTTGTTCCAAGGTCGGTGCTCGGTACTATTTTGTAGCTGAACCGCTAAAAAGAAAGGCCAAAATGAATCAATCTCACAAATAGATATATCAATTTTGACAGACATACCTGCCAAGCAAAATGCCACAGCCATTGGTGCCATATAGAGAGGAAGAGCTGATCAATCTAAGAGGTGATGATGTCACACGCCCACTGGAAGAGAGCGATCGGGTCTATGGCTATGCAGTCTACAATGACCTAGGTAACCCCGACAAGGATGAAGATCATGCACGCCCTGTTCTCGGTGGCTCAAAACACCCCTATCCTCGCCGTAGCCGTACCAATCGCCCTCCAACCAAAAAAGGTTTGCTCATCACATGCCACTTATCTCTTTATATATCTAGCTAATCAAATGCATATCGATGTACCTTGCATTGGTCAAGAATCAAGATATATTTATACTAGTACTTTATGCCTTCTGACCCCAGGGTTCTACAATATGCATGTACGTACTGCGTAAAAGAGCATTGTGTACTGACCAAAACTAAGAGAAGACAACTAAATTTGCTACATATATATGAACCAATTCAATTTGATTTTTAGATTATAAACTAACTTGTCATGCTACAATTTCGAAATTATTTACTATTTATGGGCAGATCCGGAATCTGAGAGCACGCTAAGTATACCGGAAAAACTAGAAGACCTTGTAGGATTTGAACACATATATGTACCGCGTGACGAGCGATTTGGCCACCTGAAGTTGTCTGACTTCCGTGCATTTTCCTTAATATCAATTGGCCATTCTCTCATCCCTGGACTCAAATCAATCTTTCACAAGACACCTGATTCTTTTGAGGATACCTTCAAACTTTATGCATCCCCCGATCACTCGCATATGCTAGAGAACCTGCGCAAGATAATTCCGTTTGAATTCGTCAAGGAATGGTTTCCAAGTGAGGGACATGTCTTCCAATACCCCACTCCGCTTGTGCTCAAAGGTAAGAGTAAACCTCTAATTGATGGTTAATTAATTTAACATGAAGCTTCAAGCTTTGTTAAAAAGAATTAATCCTAGCTAATTTAATCGATTAATGTTATTTATTGTTCATGTCAATACACAGAAGATAAATTTGCTTGGAGAACAGACGAAGAATTTGGGCGTGAAATGCTTGCTGGCGTGAACCCGGTGGTCATTAGACGTCTCAAGGTACATCATTCTTTTCCAAATATAGGAGTTTTTATTTAAATGAATCTATAAAAGCTAATATAGTGTTGTGAAAAATAAGTCAAAACTTTGATCTACACAGGAATTCCCCCCAACTAGCAAACTTGATCCAAGGATATATGGAAACCAGAGTAGCACAATTAAGGAGGAGCACATTCTAAAGAACCTCGAAGGACTCACAGTGGATAAGGTAAACAAATACATATCACATCTAATGTTTTTATTTTGACGTATAAATTTTAAAATTAAAGCCAATATGCCACACAAAACATATCACTTATTTGTGGGTCTTCTTTGACAGGCACTAGATGAGAAGAGGTTATTCATACTCGACCATCACGATACCTTCATGCCTTACCTACTCAACCACCATGATTCCTTCGAGCCTTACCAACCAAATATAAATGCATTGAAAGAAACCTTTATCTATGCCACCAGAACACTCTTATTCCTGACAAAGGATGGCACAATCATGCCAGTTGCTATTGAGCTGAGCCTACCGCATCCTGATGGGTTTCAAAAAGGTGCAGTAAGCAAGGTGTACACACCAGAACCAAAGGATACTGTAGAGGGTTCTATCTGGCAGTTGGCCAAGGCCTATGCGGCAGTCAATGACGCTGGATATCACCAACTTATCAGCCATTGGTGTGTTTTAAGTTTATATATTTTTTTCATTGATTGCAATTACAATTAGAAAAATATTACACTAAAAATAATCAATGTTCAACCTCTTTTTCAGGCTCAACACCCATGCGGTGATAGAACCATTTATCATAGCAACACATAGGCAGTTGAGCGTCACTCACCCAATACACAAGCTCTTGAGCCCACATTACCGTGACACAATGTACATTAATGCCTTGGCACGCCAGACACTTATCAATGCCAATGGCATTGTCGAACTTACTGTTTTTCAACAGAAATATGCCATAACCATGTCGTCTGATGTATATAAGAGTTGGAAACTCACAGAACAAGGCTTACCAGATGATCTCATCAAGAGGTATGACCTATGAATCTACAATTTTTCTTAACTTCTTTATTTGAAACCATGATTCATATATTTTATGGAGTTATGGGAGTTAATAAGGTTTTTATGAGAAGGTGGGCCTTATTAATTAACCTATATATAATCCTATAAATATGACAAGTATACAAATTAATTAGAACTTTTGTAAGGTTGTATATATAATAGCACAAATTAAGCACATTATTGATATGTCTTCTACAGAGGAATCGCGGAAGAAGACCCTTCCAGTCCCAACAAGCTTCGCTTACTAATCAAGGACTATCCATATGCAGTAGATGGTCTTGCTGTATGGTCGGCAATTGAATCGTGGGTCAATGAATACTGCTCCCTCTACTACCGGGAAGACTCGGATGTGATATCTGACAAAGAGCTTCAAGCTTGGTGGAAGGAGATTCGCGAGGTTGGGCATGGTGACAAAAAGGAAGAGGAATGGTGGCCTGAAATGCATACATTCAAGGAATTAACCAAGATTTGCACCACCATAATTTGGATTGCCTCAGCTCTACATGCAGCTGTCAATTTCGGGCAGTACCCGTATGCCGCATACCTCCCAAACCGCCCGACTGTCAGCCGTCAACCAATGCCCGAACTAGATGATCATGAGTTGAAGAAACACCCTGACAAGGTCTTTTTGAAGACTATAACTAGCCAGTTGCAGACTATATTAGGGATATCTTTGCTTGAGATCTTGTCTAAGCATTCATCAGATGAAATCTACCTCGGGCAACGCGACACACCAGAATGGACATCTGATGAGAATGCACTAGATGCTTTTTATCGGTTTAGTGAGAGATTGATTGGAATAGAAGGGAAGATCATGGAATTGAATTCCGATTCGACATTGAAAAATCGAAAAGGACCAGTAAACTTTCCGTATACATTGTTATACCCGAATACTTCAGATACGAGTAAAACTGGTGGGTTGGTTCCGAAGGGAATACCAAATAGTGTATCCATATAATATAATTAAGAGGTAATTTGTGTTTTATATTTATTTTATTTTATGTGGTATAGTCTTGTATGCGGTAATTTAGTGTAGTTGAGCATTTGTACGTTTGTGGTGTTAGTAAATAAAGATTTGCTATATGTGCAACCTGGTTAATGAAAATTGATTGTTTTATTGTGTAGATAAATTGGTATTACCGTATTAGTACACTTCTGAGGTGATTTGTGTAGTATTCTATGCTTCAAATACGAGTCAAATAATGGTAACTTATAATTTACCAAACTTCTCTTTATTCATACTTCATTTTGTGAAGTTTCTAAGTCCAAAATTAATGCTTAGACCCTCACCAAATCGAAGCTCAAGATAGAGAAGAAAACTAGTCACGTCTTGACCGGTCACATCACATCACGTGTGTTAATCACGTGAGTCGTGTGTTGTGTGATGTAACTGTATTCGAGCGAAAATTTAAATGTCACATTATGAAAATTACACGTCACGTCACGTGTATTATCTTTTAGTGTAGGTTCAGTGATACTGGTACCCATGTAGTATTGATTTTTATTTTTTCTAGTTTAGTCTAATAAATGTTTGTAACTAGAATGTGTAAAGTAATGTCAGATGTCTAACAACCTTTCCTTAAAAAAAAAAAAAAAAAACTTTGCAACATTATTTACTTATTTTAGATTTTTTTTTCATATTTTTTTATGTTTTTTTTTAATTTTCAACAATTTAAATTAAAATATAAAAAAAAAAAAAAACTTAACGTGACTATTGGTGTGAAGTGACCGTCCATCACTATTTCGGTCACGTTACCACGATGATCACACATGACGTGACCATTCGCACGCCACTATTTCGGTCACCTCACATTACATGAAAAAATATTAGTCACGTTACGTGGCCAAATCACAACATATTACTCACGTCATGTCACAACGTGTCACGTATTTTCTTCTCTGGCTCAAGACCAATCTTTTTCTAACTTTCTTGACCTACTGGATTGAGGTTCTTTCTCTTTTCGTTTTTTTTTTCAACCGAGAGATCGCTATAATTGCAAACTAATGCAAAAGAATCCCTGTTATAATTTCTTTTATATATAAATCCTTTATAAACTTCATGGAACAAATTAAGCTACTAACATTCGCTACAAATTATATAAGCAATGAGCACAACAAACAAAGTTAAATACATAAAATAGCTAATAATTTATATTTTTTTCATGACACAAGAGTCATTGAACTAAAAAATATATAGAGAACATTAATTACATGCAATTGGTTTTTCAATCTCATACACTAATAGACACACCAGTAACTACACTACACTATTAAATGTCATGAATCCCGGATATGACACTGGCATCTCTAATGTCATTGTTGTGTGGAAAATATATATTTTTTTTTTACTTTTGATATGTATGCCATGTCAGAAGGCTGTCAGATCCAGCTTGGTGGGCCTGCCCCACAACTCTCTCGACACACAATGCCGCCGATACTTCCTTCAAGCCTCCATGGAGGTTATTTGTGAATTTAATCATGTACTTGACATCAAATATATTAGCACCGAAGTACTTCTTCACAAGGAATTCAAACCCTACTAGTGTATCTTTCTTCTAAACAATTATTTAAGTTCTATGATATGATTAAAACTTGAAAGATGATTAAACTTTACAATGACGTCCCTCGTATAAAATATCAAAGTCGTTTTGAATAATGATGTACGTAACGTAGGGTTTAGACTTCACGATTAATTAAGTTATTTGATCTCAGTTTATTGTAAGTTGTTTTGATTAACAATGGATCCAGTTAGGGCTTGTGCTGGCTTATCTTATAAAAATTTCGTGGATATATATATTCCTAATTAGGTTAGTTCTAGAACTATCCAATTTAGATGCGTCTGTCATCTATACAATCAGAAAATATTTTTAAAATAAAGTATAAAGTAAAATTATTAAAATATCATTAAATTCGGATGTACAATCTATAACCAAAAAGAGTAAAGCTCTCATGGATTCTCAAAATATAACAACTTAACAATGAATATAACAGCAAGAAGAGAGAGAGGTAAAAGTACCATAGAATTAATTGCTCCTCATTATTGTGTTGAGATTACAGATTGCAAATGCTTGACTTTGTTATTCATTAATTAGGATCAATTCACTACAAAAGACTGGCCTTCAAATCTTCTTCCTTGGTTTGCTTTGATATGATATGATTTCATCAAGTCGATCCCTTTTAAATAGATAGAAGAGTTTGAGGAGAACGTGGGGTTCTTCGTGTTTCAAATAGCCAGTGGGAAGTTATTCAATTGGAAATTAGGAGACCAACTGTTCAAAACCTTGTAAAAAGGCTTTTTACGGCCCGGCCCGCAAGGCGTAATTAGTTGGAATTGAATAGTGTACTTGTAATTTTCTGCTGCGGCCCAAAGAGAAATTCCTTGAGGCCTGCAACAGCGAGCATTCAGTTTTTGGTGTTAACATCCCTCTTGTAAATTGTAATACCCAATTTTAAGTCTGCAACTGCAACATATCTGTTAAGGAATTCAATTCGACCAAAGAGCAAATTTTTATAGTTGGATAATTGGATGTAAATATATAAAAGTCTAACAGTTGTTTGTTAAAAAAACATTTATATGTAAACACTTTGTTTCTCGTTTTGAGTAGAATTAAAAAACATACCAATGTGCAATTGGAAAAGAAAGTTGGAAACTATACATAATGATTAATGAACTACCAAGAACAAAATAAATCCTTCAGAAAATAACAATCTTTCTCCGAACGTACAATTGATTTAAATCAAGATTATAATTGTTGATTAATATACAAACACTTTATCAAATATGGAATATTATTTTCTTATTAATGGAATTAATAAAAAAATTAACATTAATTGTATTAAAATTATCCTAGAATAGTGTCATTGAATGAACTCCATTGCTAATGGAATTCAAAACAAATTCAACCCAATGGAAATTTAATTCCAAAAAAAATAATCGGTTGGTTATTAATTATAAAATGAAAATTTAGTTGCTTTATTCATTTCATATCGACAATCAAATGATTCAGATCTCAATTTTTTAGAAAATAATATTAATCATAGATCTTTTGTGACACCTTACCATATGTCAAACTATAAATTTTTCTTTAGAAAAATGAATAAGATAATATATTTAGCACAATAATATTCAATAATCTTAATACAGGTGTAAAAATATTGATCCCCGTATAAAATAGAGATTTAGAGAATAAAAATAAATTTTGTATCTTTGTTTTTGTTTTATGTTTTAATTAGTTTGCTTTAGAAGCAATTTGACTCAGAGATTGTTATGTTATGATTCAAATTACTATATGGACCCAATAAATAATGTATCTTGCTTATATGTAGTATGTAATTTAGACTCTCATTAAGAGATAAAATTAGAAAAATTATTTTACTCATGTTTCTCTTTTCTATTCTTTCTCTTCGCACTAAATCCTAACAAAACTATTTCTTACTTATCACTCAAAATACTCTTATAACTCTCTCAGCAATATTACAATTCTACCAGTCAATTATAAAATCTCCAGGATTACATCTTACTATTACAATATCATACGTATACATCTCCAAATTACAACAACACTCTCTACCAGTGGCGAAGCCACAGTAGCACAGGGGTAGGCAGCTGCCTACCCCTGAAATTTTTTCTTTTTCTTTTGACTAAGTTCTTCGATAGGTCTTGCCTACCTCTAAATTTGATTTTCCCCATCTCTGGATTCAATTTGGAGTACCGATTGTCAGTTCATATTTCAAAGATGGTTTGTGAGTCGTTTAATCTAATTAGGAAAGAAACGTATTTTTAAATCTTTATTCAATTCGGCAATGCACATGCAATTTTACAACTGATTCAATAGGCAGAATGCAATTTGGTAGGCGGACGAAGACGGAAAGAGAATTATGAAGGCGATTCGAATCCAAATCCATTTAAAAAAAATATTCGAATCCGATTTTTGCCCACCCATGACTCAAATCCTGACTACGCCACTGCTCTCTACTTGCTTTCTGTCTTGCTTCTCTCTTACTTGTGTTTTTATGTTTATTTTTCATTTTTTTGGTTTAAAATAGGAAACAATACTTTCTATTTACACTTGTCATGGAATCCTTTAGATCCTATTAAAATATCAATATTTGTAAAAGTTTTCTAACCAATCTAGCTAAGATTAGTTTTATAAATAAAGAAATGTTCTGATATCCAAGCCACTGTATCCGAATCAGTTCCCCAACCAATTCAACCGATATATTTCTAATTTTGGAAATCAGTTCGACTGATATATTTCCAATTTTGTATTGCTAAATAACAATGAGCGGCGTTTTGAATCGAGAATAAACCATAAAACAAAATCCATATTTTAATTGGATTCAGATCTCCAAGATCTCAACTTTCGCCTCTAAGAGCATCTACATCCCTGAAACTCTTGGAGTTTCTAAATAACTGTTAACTAATTTTTAGAAATTTTATCTCTGAAAGTTTCTAAACCCTCACATCCCTGAAACTCAAAATTAGAGTTTCCTAATTGCCACATCAGCAAATAAATTATAAGAGAAAAGAATTTCAACCAATTATTTGGCCATGTCAGAGTTTATAAACGGTTTCTTATTAAGAAACTTTGAAGCAAAGTTGCCAAATAAGAAACTCATCTACATCCCTGAAACTGGTTTAGAAACTGCCACATCAGATTATAAACTCCAAGAGTTTCACGGATGTAGATGCTCTAATGGCGAACCTCGTTTTCTCACTTCTTCTTTTCTCTCCTCCCTTTAACCATAGCACTCACTCTCCTCTCTCTCGGCGCTCCTCCATCTCCTTTGCTCAGACAAGCTTGCTAGATCCGCTCACCCTGCTTCAGATCGCACGTGAGAGAACCGGGAACGAATCCTCTCTCCCCTCCCTCTTTCGTGCTTAGACCATCTTCTGCTTACTCGGTTCGTTCAGCGACATTAGCGACTCAGAATCCTAGAAGGCGATGAGTTGTCAGGGTCAATTCTTAACCAGATTCAACGAGCTTGCACCGTGCTCGGAAACCGTGACAGGGATGGCTCCTCCCTCTGTAAAG
This sequence comes from Carex pumila, assembly GCA_033356055.1. Lineage (NCBI taxonomy): Eukaryota > Viridiplantae > Streptophyta > Magnoliopsida > Poales > Cyperaceae > Carex > Carex pumila. The sequence goes on from JARJHM010000425.1 coordinate 45,756, forward strand.
CACTTCCATCAGTTGCAGTCGTCGGTGGCCAGGTAATGGATTGTTGTTTACTTTCAATTTTCAAAAGCATACCTGAATTTCTTCAATACTGCAATTACTGAGAGATAAAGGTACTCTTCAGTGCCATTGAGATGTACCAGTACATATTCATCTATTTGTACCGTCAGCTCAACAACACCTATAATCTCTTGCAAAGCTATCGATTTGTTTATCGATTCAGTCACCAGACAAGTGTACCTGCATATATATATAAATTCATAATTAGTCTGGAATAAATTATTCAAATCTTTGTTTGACATGGTACCAGATGGTAACAACTGAAGTTTGTACTATAAGACATGCAAAAGGAAATGAAAGAAAATGATTCAATAGAAATATTGCATTGTTCTTTCTAAACATGACAATCTCCATGCTTGCAGATCACATGCTGTTGTAGCATGCTCAGGCAAAGGCACTTCTGGAAGCGGTAAAATACACGAAACAGATTGTAGAACTTTAGGTATTTCATATACTGTTATTTTATTTTTTTGTAGCTTGCTTCAAATGTAATTCTGCTATTATATATGTTGTTGGTTTAGTGTTTCAACTATTGACTCTTTTAAACGGTGAACCCCTATGCGGCCTTATTAAACTATTATTTATTACTAATACCTGTTGAAGGATTTAGAAATATGTAGAAGTTGTATAAATAATAAAAAAAATTAATAAGTTAAAAGTAAAGTTTAAAGTTTTGACATGGTACTAGTCTGCTCATTTATCTGTTCACTTACTGAGTACTGGTACCGGTTCTGTTCAGATTTAGCAAAAACTGATATGTCAGGTCCATCTAAACCGGGTTGGGTCTTGTCAACATGTCTAAAATCATGTTTTTCTTTGTGAAATGTCAAATGATATTAAATCTGAATTGGAAGCAACTTACTGGTATACTTTTGTATTTAAATCAGATATAAGTTAGGAGACTATGAAAAACAAATGAACAAATGGGTGTCAGGCATTGGGAAGAGTACTAGTTAAAACAAATATATTGTTGTACCAGGTCTTTCACTTTAGTCCTTCTAGACCTTCATGGGCTCTTATTTTCCTCAACATATACACTCCTATTCTGGGCTGATATTTATATGAGGTTTAAATGCTTTGTACATGAGGTTTAAATATTTTAATTTTTTTCATGTAGTTAATTTGTACTTAGTGGAATGAATATATGTTGTTAATTTTTTCATGTAGTTTTGAAGACTTGATTGCAGTGTTTTAAATGTTGGAGTGTATTACTTTAAACATGTGATAATAAGTTTGAATGGTTGTTCTCTAAACTATTTCTGTTAATTGAAACCTATAGTTTAAAATATTAGTGTTTGCGCTGTTTCTTACATAAGTGTGAATATAAGAGGTCTAGCTGTTGCAGGTGTAGCTATCTGGAGCATAACATTAATTACAACAATATGTAAGTCTACATGGGAGACTAGGATGGGCGCTGTAACACTCACAGCTTTTGCTGGCACAAAATCAGGCTCAAATTGATGGAGCGAGTGATAATTTACACTTACTCGTAAATGAAATGAAGTTGTCAAAGGAAAAATTGGAAAATTACAAAGGACAAGCCCTTGTTTGTGATTTTACAAGAATGAGAAGTGACAGGTAATGTTAGGAGCTTGGCTTTTATTAAAGTAGCTAGCAGCTTTTATTTCTTTCAATTATTGGTTTTTGTTTTTTAATTTTATTTTTGAGAAGCATGTAATCTGTAAGATCTTATTTCTATTTAATCAATATGCCACGGGTTTCCAATGAAAAAAAAATGGGATGCTTTATTTGCAAATTTGAGAATGAAGGTTCAAGAAAAATACAAAAATTGGTATCTTATTTAAATAAGAGCCTAATGACTTCAATAATACGTCTCTTTGATTAAAAACAAGAAAAATGTAAATGTTCATAATAACAAGGGCCTTTATGTAAATTTTCCTTCACTCTCACAAGCACAATATATGTTTGAAATGTTATGTTAAGAAAACTGAATTGTTAGATATAAATGTTTGATATGTGAGGTTTAAATGAGTGTAAGTAGAGATTTAAAGGCTACAGAATGGACATCACAAGTGTCAATTGGAAGAAGTGCCAACTGAAAAAATTTATAATTAAGTTTGAGGATATAAATGTTTGATATGTGAGGTTTAAATGAGTGTAAGTAGAGATTTAAAGGCTACAGAATGGACATCACAAGTGTCAATTGGAAGAAGTGCCAACTGAAAAAATTTATAATTAAGTTTGAGGATATAAATGTTTGATATGTGAGGTTTAAATGAGTGTAAGTAGAGATTTAAAGGCTACAGAATGGACATCACAAGTGTCAATTGGAAGAAGTGCCAACTGAAAAAATTTATAATTAAGTTTGAGGATATAAATGTTTGATATGTGAGGTTTAAATGAGTGTAAGTAGAGATTTAAAGGCTACAGAATGGACATCACAAGTGTCAATTGGAAGAAGTGCCAACTGAAAAAATTTATAATTAAGTTTGAGGTTTACACATTTGAACGTAGTAATTTAAATGGTAGACATCAAAGGTCTAAATGGTTGAGAAACTAACTTCTAAGACGTGTACTGACTTTCTAGAAGATCATCATGGTCAAAAGTTCCAGTTGTAAAAAAAATAAAAAATTAACTTAAATTTGATGTTTAAATGCATAGTTTAAATGGTAGGCATCACAGATTTAAATGGTTGAGAAGTCGCATTCTAAAAGGTGTACTGATCTTCTAGAAGGTCAATCAAAAGTATTACTTCATGAATCTTATTTGGAAGAAAAAATTGAGTAGAAAACGTTTGTATTTTTAGATTCGTAAAATTCATCACGGATTATCGAAAAAATTAACAAGAATGATTAGAAGAAGAAAAAATAGGAGTGAGTGAAAGGAAACTTTCTTATTTGGCTTGAAGACAAAAGTTGCTAAGAGTTAAAATTATTCAGATTTAGAACTTAAATGCTTGTAGATGGAATTTTAAAAACTTGCATATAGCATTGTAAATGGTTATAAATAGAACTTTAAATGCTTGGATATGAGAACCGGATATGAAAGATAGACATTAAAATATTAGAGGGACTCATTGGGAGATTTTGTTTGAGGTATAATTACGAGGCTCCTTTATCAATATGGATTGGGTTGGACTAGGCGTTGCACTAATATTCTCAGTATAACATTTAGGAAAGGTCATTTTTTTTCAGAAACGAAAACGAGAGCTCTATGACTAAAAAATGTACCTTGTACAATATAATAGGCTGACTGGTTACATATATATATATAAAGGAACCCAGCCCAAGTCCCAACTAACGAAAGCAGAATACATGCATGCATAGGCCTATAATAAGTATCCAGTGCTCCAATCCATATATAATGGTACGTACTAATTAAGGGTGTGTTTGGATCACCTAATAATAGAGCTATTTTTGGATTAGCTCCTCTATTCTCAAATCTTGGTGATTCAAACACAAATTTGGAAATAGGATTAGCTCAAGAATAGCTTTATTCTACTAATCCAAAGAAATGGTGGGTTAGCAAGAATAGCTCTAGTGGGGTTAGTGATATTAATAAAATATTTGATTCCTCTCAAATAAAATATGTTTAAATATTAAATTAGTACTAAATATAATATAATATAATATTATATCAGTATTAAATAAAATATTTGTGTAAATATTAAATATAATATAATATCAATTTAAAATATAGATTAGTATTAAATAAATATAATATTAAATAAAATATTAGATTAAATATCATATCGTAGTCATTTAAATAATAAATATAATATAATATTAGTTTAAATATTATATTAATATTAAATAAATATAATACTATATTATATTAGTATTAAATAAAATATTATATTAAATATAATATAATATTAGTTTAAATATTAAATGTAATACAGTATTAGTTTAAATGTTAAATGTAATATAATATTAGTTTAAATATTAAATGTAATATAATATTAATTTAAATATTACATTAATAATTAAATAACTATAATATCAAATTAGATTAATATTAGATAAAATATTAATTTAAATATTATATTAGTATTAAATAAATATAATATAATATTTTTTTGAATATTAAATAAATATAATATAATATTTTTTGAATATTAAATGTAATATAATATTACTTTAAATGTTAGATTGGTATTAAACTAAATATTAAATTAAATATTAAATTAAAAATAAAATAATATTAGTTTAAATATTAGATTAGTATTAAATTTAATATTAAATTTAATATTAAATTTAATATTAATTTAAAAATAAAATAATATTAGTTTAAATATTAATATAATATGATATTAATTTAAATATTAGATTGAAGTATTATTGAAAAATATGATGTTTTATATATATTTAACAAGTCATTATAAATATAAAAGTTAGTTGAAAAAATAAAAACAAATAAATCATTATTATATTTCTTCCCTCCATTTGCTATTCCTAACATACAATCCAAACAACATTTCTACAAATTCGAAATAGCCAAAGTTAGTGCTATTTTTTAATCCCTTGGGTTAGCACTATTCTTAATCACTAACCCAAAAATCGCTATTCTTGAGCCATTCCTTGCACGATTCAAACACACCCTAAGATAGTTGCTAAGCAGAGTGACCACTTGTTGATTATGAAATTGGCGATCTTAATAAATTAAATGGGCAGTTGAGCACTACCTTCTTTTCAAAAATAAATAAATTAATTAATTAATTAATTAATTAATTAAATAATTAATTAAATGGGACGCGCTAAGCAGAATGACCACTTCCGGTACACTCTTTCTTCTCTTATCTTACAAGTTACAACCTCCTCCCCTAGAGAAAGCTAGCTTTGACCTCAAGACCGTAACTTTGCCACAAAAATCAAGAAATTGGCGATCCTCATCGTAATATATATATAATCTTCCCTACTGTTCTGAGATCGAATCAGGTACCTTCACCATCACTGTAGCTTCATTCCCCTTCTTCCAATTTGGTTCCGAGCTAGCTAGCTAGGTACTTTAATTAATTTGAAGCCTTAATTTGTTTGTGTATTAAAATATCATACGCTATGTTTTCCTATTAGGTTTCATATTCTTCAGAAATTGGAGCTTCTGGATTTAATGTTTTTGTAAAATTTCAGACCGAATAATCTTCAAGAAACCAAGTTTTGTTAATACTTAATAGGCTTGAAATATATATTAGGGGCTTGTAGGGTTGTATTTTAGGTCCAGAGGTGGATTTTATGTCCATTAAATGAGGGTTAATTATATTGACCTCCATTTTTTTTTTTTTTTTAATTTTGTATTTATAGTTAGTTTTCTATATAATTTAAAGATGTTGCCAAAAAAGAGCCATTGGAGACAAATGGCGAGGTGATTCGAAATCTCCCGGCCCCACCCTCTCCATTGCTTGACCAAAACTCCAAATCATTTTTTTTTCTTTTCCAATGTGACTTTATGTTTGTTATTCTTCTCATTTCTTATAGCTGATCGAGTACAACATTCAAGTTCCCCTGAGGCGAGGCAGATGACTAGCTAGTTAATTTGATATGGGAAGTTTTGATGAATTTTTTAGGATTCCTGATCTAATTGGTTATTTCATGATGTTTATTATTGTATTGGTGCCCATAGTTCATGCATTACTGCCCCCAAATACCAGCAATTGTGTGCAGCCATGGACTGAGCAGTACGAGGTGTGCAAAACAGAGTACGAGCAGTGGGAAGACTACTACTTTCGGCCTATAATAGTAATGACAAAGGTAAATCACTGGTTTGAACTTCAACAATTACTTCGATAAGTGATAAGTTTGCATCTCAGTTTCTATTTAGGAATCCAGTAGTATTAATTGCTAGTTTAGAAGTTAAGAAACTCCGATAAATCAGGATGGCACAAAACTAGCTAGGAGAGAGAAATAGGCAGACAATAGCCCTCCAAAAACTGATCTCTTCAAATTCAGATAGCCATATACATACCGAGATTGAGGCCCGTAAGCACCTGGGTGATAGTGCAATTAAGCAAGTTGAGACTTGAGATCAGGTGCTTAATTTTCCAAAAGCCCATTGAAAGGAACCACAGGTCACAAGAAACCATCCTATAGTTTTGGAAAATCTATTTGTGTATTCAAACATAAAAAGCTCAAAAATTATCAAGTTGTGCAAGAGCATCATTCCTTTCATACCGAGAATAATTCTCGTCTGCATGAAGAAACAAAGAGGCTACAAATTAAGAGGCGACATTTTTGGAACATTAATTAAGTTTGAACTTCCAAAGAAGAACACCTACCTAGTGAAGCTAAAAAAGTTTGATAAGACCCCAAATCTGATCTGTAACTTTAGCACAAAAATAGTTTATCCGCCATTTATCTCTCGACAACAAGAATGAGACACTTTTCGCGAGGATAAAAAAGTGACTTTTCGCAACGGAGTACCGTCATTATTCATATTTTTCTTTTTGCGAAGGAGTACCGTCATAAATGCATTTTTTTCCTCGCAAAAAATATCTACTTTGTTGTTGTAGCTAGCTCAATGAACAAAATAGCGTGTCAAATAATGGTATATATATCTAAGTAATTTAAGGTTCAAAGATTTTGAGACGTAAAGAAAAACTTCACAATTTATAACAACACAAGGAAAATTAACTTATGGAAAGAACTAACATTTGGTCTAGTGGCAAAAGTACATGATCTTTATGTGAGACTTGAGAGATCATGGATTCAAAACCAAAATAAGGTAAATCCTTTATTATAATAAACAGGGGTATTAAATAGTTGGGTGCATGGCTTGACCTCTAACATGTACTAAAAAAAAAAAAAAAAAATTGACCTATGGGCAATTGTCAATACAACCCAAAATTATATTTAAAAACACAGATATAGGTGACCTTAATTAGTAAATTAAAAATTTATAATAAAAAATGTACATCACTTTAATGTTATATGGACATAAGCTCTCTTTCATACTTCATAACCTCGCAATTAAAATTTTGAATTAGGTGCCAAGTGATCATCCTTCAACGGAAGATGCTCTACAAATCATGAAGAAAACAATGTCCAAAGAAACAAAGAGACTAGAAGAAAAACTTGCAAAAAAGAGCACTGAACTTGAGAAGCTCATTAAAAGGCATAATGAAGTGCTCAAAGAGAACAAAGTACTTAGAGATATGCAACATGATATGGCAATAGAAGTAGAAAAATTACATCAACGAATAGAGGAACGAACTTCAATGAATTATGATGAGGCTAACCTCATGAAGTTCTCTTATTTGGATCTGAAGGAAGCAACTTGTAACTTTAATGAGAACCTTGAGATTGGAAAAGGTGGATATGGTAGGGTGTACAAGGCAGTTCTTCACTGCACAATAGTTGCTATAAAGGTTCTACACAGTGGAGGCAATCAGGGGGAGAAAGAGTTCTATCAAGAGGTAAATACTTCTGATGGTTCTTTACTCTTCATCCTTTTTTATTTATTTGTTATCATTTCTTCTGTCATACATCATTTCTTTCCAAGGATGGATTTGTTTTAACTTTTAACTAATTAAATACTTGTACAAATTGTGTTGGATATGTTACCCTAGACCAATGTTGTTTTGAAAACAGGATAGATAACTACACTAAGTTAATTTTCAGGTTGAAATCCTCAAAAACGTTAGGCACCCAAACATTGTCACACTCATAGGAGGATGCTTGCAGAATTGGGCACTTGTTTATGAGTTCATACCAAATGGCAGCCTCGAGAATTACATCAGCTCTGTTAGAGGTACAAAATCACTCTCATGGAAAATACGAATCCAGATAGCCTCTAACATCTGCTCAGCCCTCATCTTTCTCCACTCAACTAAACCTCATGGCATAGCTCACGGTGATCTCAAACCTGAAAATATCCTTCTCGACTCGAATTATCAGGCCAAGCTCAGCGACTTTGGCATTTCTCGTCTATTAATGAAGGCTGACAACACAGTAACACCTCACCATCTGACAGAGTATCCAAAGGGCACTTTAGCTTACATAGACCCGGAATACCTTCGAACTGGTGAGATGAATCCTCAATGTGATGTTTACTCATTCGGTATAATCTTGCTACAGCTGGTTACAGGAAAATCTGCCCTTGGTATATCCAAGTCAGTGCAAGAAGCACTGCAGAGTCACAGATTTAAAAAGGAACTTGATGCTTCTGCAAAGTGGCCCTTTGAAAAAGCTATCAAAATGGCCGAGTTAAGCCTCCGTTGTTGTGATCCAACCAGGAAGAATAGGCCTAATTTAGCAAGTGAAGTGTGGTGTGCGATAGAGTCCATGAAGACTGATGCTTCTAGCTAGTCATCAAATGGTGCTGGTAAATTACTATCATTATAAATCATTCATATCATTATAAATCATATATATTGAACTTTCCCTGAACATCATGCTTGTCAAATTCTCATGTATTGTAAATAATGTTTCAATACCTTTCTTAAATTATGTTAGGTCGAGATCTTTAAATAATCATTCATTTACATAATGCAGCTAAAATTAATTGGCCAACATTTGACAAACTTTTGTTTTGTACCAAGAGTATATAGTTTTCAGAAAAATGCTAGCTGGAATTATGAACCTAGCTACAATAACAAAAACACTGTAATAAAAGAAAATATGTACCCTCCACCGTGTGTACTGACTGCAAGTATGATCTCCTATTAGTGATGCATCAAACCATGCAATTAATTTATATCACTACAACAAAGTAGACACTTTTCGCGAGAGAAAAAACGCATTTACGACAGCCGTTTGTCGCAAAAAGAAAAAGCTGAATAATGAGAATAGTCCGTCGCAAAAAGTCACTTTTTATCCTCGCGAAAAGTATCTCATTCTTGTTGTGTATCTCGTATATCAGCCATACGAGTAGCATAGCTAGTGGAGTGAGATTCGGTATTGCCTGCGCATGCACCGCATCTCCCTAGCTAGCTAGCTTGCACAAAAATCAACAATCTAGAATAAAGATTCTGAATGATATATATATGACAAATTCAATTTTGCTTGCAGGGTTATTGAACAATGATCTCCACTTTACAATGCCATGAGATTGCTACTGTTGTTGCTTCTGTACGTCTCTTTTGTAAAAAATATTTATGTTATACTTTAATTCAGGCGTCATGTTCCTTTTAATTATGAGCCTTTTAATTAACATTACAATTACGAAAACAACATGTAATTATATTATAGATATTAATTGTGGTTCCGGGGTCATAACGTACTCATGAGAACTTGCGTTTTGTTACTATCTGTAATTTGATTGCGAAACAGAAGTGAACAGAATACATTAGTTCAACAAATTTTTAGAGACTAAATAAAGAGTGGAAATATATATGAACTATTTCCTTGAATCATGACTTTTTTTTTCATTGCCACCAATGAATAATGATGAGCTTGCATGTCTTTTATTTATTTTTAAATTCTATAATTGGAGATATTTATTTCCTGTGTTACATCTCATTTAAAATGTTCACTTTTTTCTACTATCTTCACATTTAAAAAATTTCAGTTTGAAATCAACTAAACTAATTTTATTCTAGTGACAAAAATTAATGTTTTTGTGTGAAATATCATTCACTTGCAATTCATATGAAGAATCAGATCCCTCATGAATATTAGCAAGTTGGAGTGACTTAATCCCAACCTAGCTTTTCTCGATCGAAAAAAAAAAATGTTGGGTTGTTGATTTTTGTGAGTAGAATTAGAATGATTTTAAGTTCACCAAATTTCTTTGTGAACTTAACTCTAAAATCTATCATATTGATTTCAAATGATGAATCAAAATTATTGAAACTGATCTACCTTATTGGTCTGCATGCAAATTTTGAATTAATTATGTATAGAGTCAAGTCAAGTAGTAAAAAAAAAACTCAAAAAATAAATGCACTAAAATCAATTTATTATACTTTTAGTTTTGACTGTTTGACTTTAAAACATGAATACATTAAAATCAATTTATTATACTTTATGATACTAGATTAATTATAAAATATTGTTTTTTTTGCATGTAGATGCATCGTAAGATGGATCGGTTTCAACAGTTTGAATTTATCGTTTGAAGTCAATTCGGTAAATTATAGAGTCGAGTTTACAAAAAAACTTGATAAACTTAAAAAAAAAAAATAGTGTTCTACTCATTGATAATTATTCTTATGTTTTATGATTAAGTAGACTAGTAGTGATACACATCTCTATTCTTCCTTTCTTTTTTCAAATTAAAATTTGTGGTGTGAAATATCATTCACTTGAAATTTAGTCTAGTGACAAAAAATAATGTTTTTGTGTGAAATATCATTCACTTGAAATTCAGATGAAGAATCTGCAGATCCCTCATGAATATTAGCAAGTTGGAGTGACTTAATCCCAACCTAGCTCTTCTCGGAAAAAAAAAAAAAATGTTGCGTTGCTGATTTTTGTGAGTAGAATTAGAATGATTTTAAGTTCATCAAACTTATTTGTGAACTTAATTCTAAAATCTATCATATTGATTTGAAATGGTGAATCAAAACTATTGAAACTGATCTACCTAATTATTAGTCTACATGCAAATTTTGAATTAATTACGTATAGAATCAAGTCAAGTAGTAAAAGAAAACTCAAAAAATAAATGCACTAAAATTAATTTATTATACTTTTAGTTTTGACTGTTTGACTTTAAAGCATGAATACATTAAAATCAATTTATTATACTTTATGATACTAAATTAATTATAAAATAAGATTTTTTTTTCTTTTTTTTTTGCATGTAGATGCATCATCAGACGGATCGGTTTCAACAGTTTGAATTTATCGTTTGAAGTCAATTCGGTAAATTATAGAGTTGAGTTTACAAAGAGACTTGATAAACTTTAAAAAAAAAAATAGTGTTCTACTCGTTGATAATTATTCTTATGTTTTATGATTAAGTAGACTAGTAGTGATACACCTCTATTCTTCCTTTGTTTTTTCAAATTAAAATTTGGGGCGCCGTTTGTTTCCTTAAAGAATCATAGTGAAGAGTCTAACTAGTATAACATCAATGTCATTTTATATTATATAACACTAACTACAAAACCTATCGAATTGACTTCAAACGGTGAATCCAAACCGATCTACTTCATTAGTTGTGTGTTTACATACAAAATTTATAATTTTTCGATTTTATTTAGTATCAAGTCAAGCGGTCAAATGTATGAGTTTTTAAATTAATTTTAATATATTTATTTTTCAATATTTTTACCACTTGATTTAATACTAAAATAACTCAAAAATGTATAATTTTTGCATGTAAACACATCACTCATAAAGTAAACCGGTTTAAACGATTTCAATTAGTCATTTTAAGTCTATTCAATTAATTTTAAAGTTAGTGTCATATAACACTGATGTCATACTAGTGTCAATTAAAAATGAGCCGAGCTGTCAATTCAGAGAATCAGAGTCCATTTAATATAAGAGAGTCTAATATAAGAGAAGGGTTCAAATGCCTTTTGTGTCTCCATTATGTCTCTATTTTTAAAAGTTTTAATAACTTAAAGAGTCAAAATAAAACCGTTGGATATAATCCACATCATTTTATCCATCCATGTATAAAAACTTATGACATTATAACTTTATTTTGATTGTCATCAAAATCTTGTAAAAAATGTACTAATGCGGATAATTTAGAGACTAATTGATTCACATAAAAATTAAAATTGAAATGTAATAATTTTTTATGAGTTCATAAAAATAACATAGATCACATCTAACAATTTAATTTTGATTTTTAAGTTTTAGATTTTAAACTATTAAAGTTGTAAAAAATAAAGACATAAAAAAGACACAAAAAATAGAAGCATCTGAACCCCTTCTCCTAATTAATACGAACCTTTCTACTTCTGAGCTGGAGCTGTGCCTAATCTGAAGTCTGAACCCGAGTCCGTATATCTGAGGTAACTCACACTTTTAGTTTGGATCTTGACCGTCCAATCAGAATCCGGGTAATCCGACCTGTGGTGGAATCACTAGAATAGTGGAATGCACGGTTCCTTTAAAATTGGTGCCAAAGTAACAGATCGAACAGTCCGGATCTTAACGCAAAATTTGAGTTACCTTAGATGATATGAATTCATCTGAACCCTTCTGGAGTGTTGTCACACAGCTAGGAGTGATTAATGAGCGAGTATGAGCAAATTAGGGTATGCTCATGCTCGCTCGTTAAGTAAATGAGCGAGTTGTTAATGAGCGAGTTTAAATGAGCGGATAAATGAGCGAGTTGTAAATGAGCGAGCTTTTAATGAGCGAGTTATGAGCGACTCACGAGTTATGACTTATGACTCATAACAAAATTATATAGTGTGCCCATGCATAACAAAATTTGTTAAAAGTTATCATAACAAAATTCAACAAATTGTCATAATTCATTTAAATGAGCAAGTTGTCATGACTATTACTTGTTTTGGGCTTTAGGCGGAGATTTTGGTTCTGCCGATTTACAAAAAAAAAATGAATATGAAACTATGAATATTAGTATATTACACATAATTAAATGTTACATTATACTCACTATATTACACTTGATTAAATATGAAACTATGCTCACTATCTATCAATCTTAATGAGGCAAGGTTGATGTTACACATAATTACATAAGATTAAATGTGACAGGAATTAAATGTGGCAAATTCTTAATGAGCGAGTTATGAGCAAGTTGGATCATGCTCATGCTCGCTCATTAAGTAAATGAGCGAGTTGTTAATGAGCGAGTTTAGACGAGCTATTAATGAGCGAGTTACGAGCGGCTCATAAGTTATGAGCGATTTAGTCACCCCTGCACACAGCTGCTCAAGGTGCCCGCGAAGCTTTCCACAGCTGCTCAAGGTGCCCGCGAAGCTTTCGGGAAAAGGGGTAGTCTTGTGCGTCAGCATAGCATTTCTGGTCATTTTTTATCAATCATTCGCTAAACCCTAACCCCCTCTTCTCTCCTCTTCTCTTCTCTTCTCCGGCAAAGGAAAGAGAGGCGGAGGAGGAGGAGGAGGCTGAGAGAAGAAAAGGATGCAAAACGAGGATGTAATATGGGATGTCATCAGGCATCACCACTGCAGCTACATGGCTAGTAATGTCCAATCTCATCCCCATTTTATTTCAAATTCATCGAAACAATCTCATCACCATTTTATTTTTTTGTTCTTTTTGGTGTTTGACAGGATTGAAACTGGTAAATTCTGTAGAAATCCTTATAATGTGACTGGTATTTGTAATAGAAGCTCATGCCCTCTTGCAAACAATCGATATGCAACTATTCGTGATCATGATGGTAAGAATTAATGCATTTTAGTAGAATGACAGGTGAATTTGCTGACATTGTTACACCCAAAATTGTAACAAAACTAAATGGGATGTTAAAATTCGATTGCTTTCGATCAAGTTTCACTGTTTATTGAATGTGCCTGATTGAAGTTGGTAATTGTTCTTCAGACACCATTAAAGAATTCCTAATCTGTATGAAAAATAAGGAAATAAGAAATTTCTAATCTGTATTTGAATTATGGCTGAATATATTTGATTTTGATTTATGATTTTACTATTTTTCAGGGATTTTTGATCTTTACATGAAAACAATTGAACGAGCTCACATGCCAAATAAGTTGTGGGAAAGGGTTAAGCTGCCGAAGAACTACATGAAGGCTCTTGAAATTATTGACAAGCATCTGGTACCTTATTTTTATTGATCAATGAATGTTGGGTTGAAATCACTGTCTGGTTAAATGACCACACAAACTTTCAATTTAGTCCAAAATATTGTTGGTTTTTATTAGCATTAATTTATTTTGTTACTTGTGTTTGAATTTTCATGAATGTTATAGGAATATTGGCCCAAGTTGCTAGTGCATAAAATTAAGCAAAGGCTAACCAAAATGACACAGTATCGCATTAGAATGGTGAAGCTTAGCAAAATAAGTCAGGTATGGAAAATTTTCCTTTCTCCTATATTACTATCCATGTTTAGTGTAATTCTCATTCTTACTATTCACTTTTTTGTTTTTACACGTAGAGAAAAGATAATGACCGTACCAAGGAAAGAAAAGAAACGTGAATCTAGAAGAGAGGAAAAGGCATTGAGGGCTGCTCAAATTGAAAATGTTCTCTCTTTCTCTCCACCCCCCATTAACCGAATATTTGTGCAATATAATTATCTTTTTGTTGAAATTTTTCATTAATACAAGCTAGCTGGTTTCAATCTAGATCATTGAAAAGGAGTTATTGGAACGTTTGAACAAGGGTGTCTATCCTGATATTTGCAACTACAATGAGGAGATTTTTAACAAATTGCTCGACAAGGAACAGCAAGAAGAAGAAGCAGAGGAAGAGGTATAGTTGATACTATTTATTTTGATAAAGTTAAAATTACAATACTATATATATCCAGTGTATTTCCTGGTTCATAGTTTTGATTTGTTTGATTAGGAGGATGAGGTGGAGTATGTGGAAGGAGATTATGAGCTCGAAGAAGAAGACGAACTAGAGGATGACATAGAAGACATGGCAGATTTCTTCAAGTCCAATAGTTTCGGTTTAATTAAACTATGTACCCCTTTTCATGAACTAGTTAATTCTCTTGTTTATGACTCATAATTTGCTCTATGTGTCTAAGAATTTGTTCAATTATTCTTATCCATTTAAAACATTGCTTGAAAATTCAAAAAAAAAAAAAAAATGGGTGGTTTCTGCACAAGGAACAGCATTAGTTCTGGTTTTTTTTTTTTTGTGCATTTTTTTTGTTTTTGTTACAATTACGGAATAAAATTGCAGAGGATATGGGGGAAGATGAAGATCAATTGGAGGAGCAACCAAGTACAAAGAAAATGAAGAGAGCATTTGTGTCTTATCCGTCAAAGGTAGATGATGGCACTGAAAAAGTTAAAAGAAAAGGCAAGAAAGTCATTGTTGAGGTAACATCTCTCTCTCTCTCTCTACCCCGTCTGCTTGTGCCATGTGCAAAATTATTGTTTTCCAAAAGAAATATAGTGAGGGTAGAAACAAGAGTGAGGCTATGGCAACATGCATATTACGCATCGACCCATGCTATGGACCCATATCTCTATTTTATAAGTTCAAACAGTCGATCCAAACCGTTAAACATAATCTATATATCAAAATGTACATGTAGACCAAATATTATATTTTTTAAAAAAATTTACTATTTTTTTAGATAGGTATAAAGTTGTTGCTTTTGGATGATCCAGAATTTTCAAAATCAAGTGATTGTCTACCGATCTAAAAAATAGTAAAAAAAATTCTAAAAAATATAAACTTTGGTTTGCAAGTACATTTCCATATAAAGATCATGTTATATGGTTCAAATCAACTATTTTGAACTTTAAAAAATGAAATATGGGTCGTTGTGTAATATGCATATTACCATAGCCTCACTCTAGAACAAATATGATTTGTTTTGGCAATATTTACTCTGTTCATGTAACAAGAGAATGTATTGTGTTTTGGCAGGTCGAGAGGGATGAAGATATGGACAACAGACAGCACAATGAGATGTGAAATTATACATTATAGATGTTGCTCTTTTGGTAGCTCATTTTTATTAGGTTTAACAACTGACATGTTTTTGTTATGGTTTCTTTCTTTCTTTTGTGTAAAAAGCGACCAATGTAACACAAGTTTTGATCAATCCTCTTCCAGTTCCAGAGATATAAAATCTCAAAATAGACAGCAAAGCTCATTTTATGGAAAATCCCAGAAAAATGAAGCAAATCGTAGCCGTCTAATCTTACAATCGAACAGATGAAGTTTCAGTTTTTCTTCATTTCTGCACCTGTACTGGCTATGCAAGAGGTGCTGGTCGGGCCAACACGTGAAATGTGCTCAAATTAGAACTTCTGCACAGAAGGCTATGGAATCTTAGATATTGGAAATTTATAATTGGTCTGAACTGCACAATTAAAACCCTGCATGAATCGTAACAGAAATCTAACTGTTAAGGGCACAACATGAATCTCTGGATGCTCCCAAATTAGAAAGGAAGGGGTTGCCTAGCCACCTCAAGATTTTTAAAATAATCATCATTTGTATAAAAATTTAATTGAAAAATTGTTTTTTCTTTTTGAAGTTTTTATATAATTTAACCTCTTCATAACATGTTAAATGTGTACTAGCAATCTAGTAATCTAGTGATTGGAATTTTATTTTGTGATTGTGGATACTTGAATTCAAATCTGAACGACCACACATTATACTCGAATCTCAAAATAGACATAATAAAAGCCTCAGTTGCATATTGATAACCTCATCAAATAATGTGAGATCAGATAAGATAAGAGGGTTGTGCACTATGCAAGGAAAACAATGAATTAGCAGCACTCTCTTCAGACTGCTAGCCAAACCTTGATATCATAGAATTCTCAATATGCATTTATTCTTATTCTACCTAAAAAGAAATTACAGCTTTTGAGTACTGTCTAAAATACACCCTACATTTTCTAGAAATACAAACAAGGAAAAATGATTCCTACCATTAACTGCACTTGTAACTAATTTAGTCAACTAGGAAATGCTATCTACCAATTTGCCACCGTTCATGTTTAGTAATGTTGTCAAGTGTCGAATCTCCTTTGGTGCGGAGGAAGTCAGAACCTGTAAAAGAAGGCAAGTCTCTTTCTAGAAATATCCAGGTGCAAATTGTTTTAAAGTGCCTATGGAATTTTAAAGTTATACTGGGGTATTTCCTTTGTACCCCTGCTTGGCATCATCTCCAGATTAAATGAAAAGGGAGGGGCAATGTGAAAATTTTCCAAAAACCAAAGGCAGAGGGTTACATCCATGATCCAAGAAGAAGATAGCTCCCGTTTTTAACCGGACTTAATTCCTTTCAATTTCTTTTCTCCTATTTTTCCCCCTAAAATTGGAAGTATCTTGAAAAGCCTATGGTCTCATGTCTTGGGTCAAATAAGGGTTGAATAAAATTCTTAAATTTACCTACGAAAATGCAAGCTGAAAAGTAAAAAAATTAAATAATTAATTATGTCTACCTCATGCCCAGTTTCGGTAATAAGGACCTCATCTTCTATCCTTATCCCCATCCCACAATACCTAAATCAAGGCAATTGAGATAGCTTGTTAGTTGTTACTGAATTTATTAATAGTTGGTCCTTTTAAAGTTAGGTAAATGCATTTAGCTCAAGATTGCAACACTAAACTTTTTGGTTCCATTTTCAAAATCCAGTTACTACTGCTAGGTAAAATTTGATCCAACAGTGTTCTTGGATCAATGTAACATATGGACCCTAGCAGTACAAATTACAACAAAGCTAACACAATCCAAACATCAAGGACTAAAACTAAAACCACAAAAAATCATAATGAATGGTGGTTTTTTCAAGAAAATTATACACATGAAGGTGCATCAGATCAAGTACCTGTTTGGTGCGTCATAAGAAGCTGGTATATAAACTCCAGGTTCAATTGTTATGATCTGCTCAAAATAAATAAATAAAACTGAATAATGTGTTCATAAAAAATAAAAAGGTACATGACAGTACACTCATCAACATGTACAATATGCTCCTGAAGAAAAAAGCATCGCATTACTCCAATAAATTCCATGTGCATGCACTACAATACTGTACTATAGTAATATTCACCTATGCCAATGCCACTATATCCCAGTCGCAACTTTAGGAAGGTAAATGAAGGGCATGCATTACTCCAAAAAACATGTTTTTTCTTTGATCCTTTTCGGGCTTAAAGTAAATTAACCGAAAATTGACTTACCACACCGGGCTGTAAAGGTCGGTCAGCGCTAATTAATGTTGAGTCATGAACATCCATCCCCAAATAATGTCCTGCAAAATAAGTAGCTTATTTATTTTCAATTTATCAACTGAGATTCTATATTGTTATCTCGGAATTCAGAAAATAACCAAGGACCAAAATCTCAAAATATGGCGCTGATTTATTCCTACTGGTAATCTAGGCTGTTCAGTTTGATAATCTAGGCTTAGTTGAGGCAATTTAGTTTCATTGAAAAATAAGCACATAAGTTTTGGTTGGCATGGTACTAGTCTCACAGGTATTTAATGGAGTGTACCTATAGAAGTTGGATTTAGTTGATTGTACAATGAGCTCATCTCCCCTTTTAGAATACCAAGCTCCTTTAATCCTTTTCTCAGCATTTTAACCTGAATATGATATCTGTGTTTAAGGTATTTGATCTCATTTCAATATCAGGTATACCAGGATCACAAAAGGAAATAGTTGGTTTGTATTCTTTTCTTTTTCTTTTTCTTTTTTTGCTTAACTGGTGCTATGGCAAAAAAACAAAATCAGAGCATGTGGTTAAATGTAGACCCAAAATCATTCTGTAAACAAAAAAAAATAAAAATCAATTTCCAAATGTTGAAAAGAGATAAAAATGGAAACCGAGTAGTTGTGTATTTCTTGAATGCTTGCTCCAGGTTTACAAAGCTTCACACATTCTTTGTTTGTCTCCAATATTAAGCTGTACAATTCATCCTGCATTTATTCCACAATGATAATGTTCAACTTATTTCATTTATAATTTGCAGACAATTGTCTGTCCAAGGACATATATCCCAATTTAATACCAATTAAACTTCAGATCAAATAAACCCAAAAGGTACAATATAACACACATCTGAGCTGGTCTGATCCTGAGATGGGCCCACCTTGGATTTTAAATGTAGTACCAAAGTAGGCAAAGTTGGTTTATGCATACAAGTAATAAACATGAAAGAACACGGAGTTAGCATTTAGTGTATACCTGGTAAGGATTAAACATACCAGAAGGTGACCAGGTACGTGTCAGATCGCTTAGGTAACCATGTAATTCACAGCCAATATCCATTAAAACCAGTTCCCCTTCTCTTATCTGTTGCAAATTTCACTGATAAATTAAACCAACAAAACTTCTCGGATAATTGTTGATTAAAAATTTAAAGAAACATTAGCTTCTTTACAATGGTTGTCAGTCTTTTGCTTTTACCTTTTTATCATTTCTGGAGTAGTGAATGGTGCTTCCATTCGCTCCACCACCAACCACTGGATTAAACCTGGAAATGGCAACAACGCATGGTCCAATTATAAGGGGAACAAAAGGGAAAACTGTTAGATGGACCCCAAAATATTGGAAATATCTAATATGCACCAGAGCATATTTCAAGTGGAAAAAGGGAACATTGAATAGAGGACAATTGTTTTTCACAACTAATATCGTGCTTCGATTAAAAAAAAAAAAAATTCTTTACGGAGCATATTTTTAAGAAGAGAAAAGATACATTTTTTCAGGCCAATATCGTGCTTCAATTCAAAAAAAAAAAAAAAGTAATTCTTCACATAGCATATTTTTCAAGTGGAGAAAAGGTGCATTGAATAGAGGAAATCATTTTTTCAGACCAATATCGTGCTTTAATTCTAAAATCAAGCAGTTAAACATGTTTGCAATGCTACAATTGCTGTCAGTTTTAAAAGAGGACTAGCCTTAATTTTTCTTCAATACTATAGTTTCGATAAAAATGCACAAAAAGAAGCAAATTTAGAACTCACGCCATTCTTTGAGCACCTCTCATTTTACATTCAAATTCAACCTTCGCTGCGAGCTTGCTTTCATCTGGATATGTCCTTGAATGCAGCATTGTTTGTATAAGCGACTAATTAACCATGAAAGCACAACACAACACAAAACAAATCAGATTGATTTTTAATTTTAGGTTTTGTTTCTATATGCTTATGCCATATCCTTCACAGTATAACAGCGCAAAAAACTTTAGCAAGACTATACTTGATTTCAACCCAGATTCTTCAATCAGCCCTCAATGGGGCATAGTACACCTAAATTTGTGGTACACCGCTAGCAGTACCAAACACGAATGAATTTATGCTAAAAAAATTTAAAACGAAGAGAAACCTGGCATGCTATGGAAGCTGATTCCCTCATGAGCCTGATTTCTGACGAGGACTTGATCCACCTTAGATCGTGAGTGTAACTGGATACGTCCTTTACTTGGTAGTTAGCCAAGGCCTTCTGGAATGCCTCCAGTTTCAAGTAAGGTGAAGTGGCAGCTGTCTTTGGATTATGGTAAACCCTAGTTGCCTTGTTGAGCATTTCAGGTACAACCTAGAATGAAACAATGAAATAAGTATTAGATACGAGTTAACTTACCTAGTTGCCTGGTTGAGAACTTTCATAATCCCAAAATTAAGGCTCCACCTCAACTTACCTTAAGCTACACATTATCCAGAAGAGGGGACTCAATTGCTCACTTTGGGAAACCCATAAGATACTAAACTGGTACATACCAGTCAGGTGTGGCACTGTCATGTACCATTTGAACCCTTAGAGTACAGAAGAAGAGACATAGAAGTATAGAACTGACCTTGCTCATCATGCTTACAGGAAATGCTTTATCAGCTTTGAAAAAATCAATGGCAGCATCAACTCCTGCAACTTGACCTTGCCATACTATTTCCTAACAATTGATGCAAGATAAAATAAAACCACATGTCAAAATTTTAAAGAGGTAAAAAATTATTAACATTGTGTGAACCGAACACGGCTTGATGTGAATATGGGTGAAAATTATTTTCATGAAAATCAGGAACAAACTAAACCATAACAACTACAATTTCTTTAGTTGGCCTTATTTTTTCTAATAAACACCTTTTAAAACCTCATTATTCCCCAATTTATTTCAAGGAAACATTGGAAACAATTTAATCTAACCCAATATGAATTTTGCATATGTGATAGCTTACATGAGGATCAGGATCTGGCATGAACATGCAAAACCCTAATTGATGGCTCAAAACCGCGACTCCACCAGGTTGCATACAACCAGTGAGGTACAAATAATCGGCATCCTGCCTGAATGTGTACGGCACGACGTCAGTCATCATCTTAACGGGTGCAGATCCGATAATAGCCAGGCTTCCTTGAGGAAGCTTCTCTAACAGCCTCATTCTTCTATGAATATAGTCTTCGGCAGTGATTCCAGGTGTGATTTCTCCTTGATTCATTAGCTAAATAAGAAGAAGTAATGCATGGATTCAATTCAATTGAATTCCATTAGGGTAATTAAAATTGTGGAGAAGGTAGGTTAAAGTACCTGAGGGTGAGATGATGGAGTAGGCTGGCCCACATCTACATCTAGGTATGTTGATGTGGCATCGGTATGAGGTGCAGTTGTAGGATGAGCAGAGTGCAAAGAGGAGAAGCATTTAGGGATGAGTTGGAGTTGGAGTTGGAGTTGGAGGTTAGGGATGAGTGGTTTTCTCAAGCTCAGCCATCGACCAGCCATCGGGTAACAACTAACAACGACGAGGAGGGGAAGAGGAGAGACTGGGGTTAATATATTAACAAAGTACTTTTTGCTTCATTCAGCGCACAAGTCATATGCAATTCTCTTCAACTCAATTGTTAGTGCGCTGCGTGAAGCAAAATATACTTTGTAAATATCTATATTCAGCTTTCAGTATGGGCCGGAAACTTGCTCCACTTGGGCCAGTTCTCAATTTCGGATGGGCTCCTTTCATTTTTGGGCCGAAAACTAATATTACATTTTCAATTTCCTTTCCGTTTCTTTGCATAGGCTCCACGGTAAAACCAAATTAAAATAGTCAAACAAAAATTTTATTCGGTTTTTAAATTTATAGTCAAATTAACTGAATTATAATTGTCAATCAAATAAAAACCAAACCAAATAATCAAAGTATATTTCAATTTGTTTGGTTGAATTAAAATAAAAGAAATCCAATTTTAAAAGTTATCAATACATACACAAATATATTTAATAATTTTAGAAATAATATGAATTATATATATACCAGTGATTGAGATTATATATATTGAAATTTCATACAAGATATATAGATGTTTAAAAATATCAAAATCATAATATTTCTTCAATCACACCAAAGCATAGATTTAAAAAATCAACCAAACCGATCCATTTAAACCGAAAAACTTAACTATTTAATCCAAACTTTGTCAGGTAGGTTGAAAACCAAATAAAACAGATCCAAAGAGGTCTCAACTATCAACCGTTTTTATATTTGACTATAAATTAATTACTTTCTCTAAAAAAGTTAAATTGAGTTGTGAATGTTTGATCCGAATCGATCAAACTTAACGGCTGAGATTGCATACTATATATATTACAAATTTACAACTGTAGTAGCAACTATACATACAGCAGATAGAGACTAGCAGAGTGTGTGTAGATGGGCTATGGTGCATTGCAATGCATAGAGGGATTTGTGCATTGGACCATAAATCTAAAATTCAAAATTCAAATGACCGATCCAAACCGTTCATCTTGTTCTCCATATTAATATGTGCTTGGAGACCAAATTTTATATTTTTCTAAATTTTTTACTATTTATTAAGTATTTTACAAAATTGTTGATCCAACGGTGGCTGCTGGTTTTACTGTTTTGTTAAGCCACCGTTGGATCAACAATTTTGTAAAATACTTAATAAATAGTAAAAAAATTCATAAAAATGTAAAATTTTGTCTCGAAGCACACATTAATATGGAGAACAAGGTGAACGGTTTGGATCGGTTATTCAAATTTTAAATTTTAGATTTATAGTCCAATGCACAAATCCCTCCATGCATTGCAATGCACCATAGCCCATCTCTCTCTCTCTCTCTATCTATCTATATGTATGTATGTATGTATGTATGTATTCGTTCATACTTCATACGCAGCAGGGTTTGAATTTAATTACTATGAATTAATGATAGAGCATGAAATTATAGACCGCGCGGTGCAGCGTACAGTGAGTGGAACCCTCACCCCCTTATTAGAGAGTGCCTCTATACAATATTTATGTATGGTATCATGGTCTCAATTAATTAAATTCTAAATGTATGTCCACTTCCCTCCCACCTAATCTCATTTAATCTACTCTACTCAATTTAATTATTTATATATATATATATATATATATATACAGAGAGAGAGAGAGGGGGATCCAATTACACTATTTTATGGTGATACATCTTGACATCATGTTTTTATATGTCATTTTTGCAATTTTAAAATTTCAACAGACGATCTGAACCGTTCAACATGATCTTCATATTAAAATTTGCTTGGAAACTAAATTTTACATTTTTTTTGAAAATAAATTTTCAAAGATGAAAACTCAATAGCACATATACAAATATATTAATCATTTTAGAAAAAAATATGAATTATATATATATCAGTGGTTGAGATTATATATATTGAAATTTCATACAAGATATGATATGTTACATATGTAGATATTCAAAAATATTCAAATCATAATATTTCTTCAATTACACTAAAGCATGAATCGGTCTTTTCAGTTTTCAAAAATCTAAAGTAAACCAAACCAAATGTAAAAAATGAAGTAATTCAAAATTTCAACCGATCGACCGATTCATTTAAATTGAAAAAACTGAATTATTTAATCCAAATTAATTAACCTTCTTCAATTCGGTTGAAAACCAAATAAATAAATAAATTAAACCAGATCCAAAGAACACTCCTCTACCGTTGCAGATTTTATTAATTGCATCCGCTGTCAGAGTGTTTAGTCAAAGAATTATTACACCCGGACCCGGTTTCAACTGTCAACCGTTTGTACCAGCGAATCTCTAAAACAAGTTGCATTCACTTGTGAACGTTTGATCCGAATCAAACGGCTGTGATTGTATACCATATTAATTACAACTATATATAGCAGCAACTTAGGGGTGTCAACGGATAAGATATGAATTGGGTGGAGACATTTTCATACCTTTATTTGTTATGATAAAAAGAAAAATCTTTACCCTTATCTTTTTTTCGAATATGGTACGGGTCAGATAAACAAATAAAAAAGTGTCATTCACATTTTAATTTTTGTTTTCAATAAAATATTTTTCAAAACAAAGAAAAAATAATAAATACAATTAATTTGTATTATGAAAATTTAATAAAAAAAAAGAACTTTATTGTATTATGTATTATGTATTATGTATTATATAATTTTATTTTTAAAAATTATTTTATACGAGAAAACAGGTTAGTTTGTTATTTTTATCCGTACCCAATAAATTAACAAAAATAATTATCTTTATTTGTGTTTTTGGGATCGAATAAACGGATAAAAGGATGTCATTAATTAATTAACACTCCTGCAGCAAGTAGTGTGTAGAGCATGAAAAAGACCGACCCAATAGCGTAGAGTGAGTCAATGGGTGGGACCCAGTTTGAGTTGATGCAGCAGGGGCCTCCATTACTCCATACTCCATACAATGTAATGAAGAAGGACAATATATATTAATGTATGGTATCATGGCCTAAATTTAATTCTAAATGTATATAGTATATATATATATGTATGTATGTATGTATGTATGTATGTATGGATCACAACTTCCCTCCCATCAAATCCAATCTACTCAATTTAATTATATTATTTTTTTAATGTTTTTATAACTGATGAGGTTAGATATATATATATATATATATATAGTATGAACTAGAAGGTGAAGTGAAATTCTAGAAATTAATTGATAGGTTGCTCTCTGATTCTAATCATTCGATCGGTCTAATTATATTATATATGTTAGCAACCTATCAATTTCTTTGTCCATACCTCTTAATTAATTATGGTTATGGGAACTACATGACTGCGTATTGCCTGTCTAATTCAGTTGTTGACATTTCTCTGTCTCTGGGTTTTTGTTTCTGTACTACCTTAATTAGCTTAATTTTCTTAGAGGTATATATCCATCGGTGCTCAATTTGGTACCGCCTTTTGTAAAAACAATTATAATTTCGTTATGAAATCAATTTCTGATTTTTTTTAAATAGAATTTATTTTAAATATTTTAACAGAACAAGCACAATTTACTTGGATTTTAGAAAAATAGCCTAAACCAATTTTAGGGATTGGTGGAGTCAATTTAATTTGCACCCAAAACAGTGTACTGCACAGAATGCTACAGAAGATCTCATATTTAGCTGCTCCAATAGGTGGAGCCTTGATTTGCAAATTTTCAAACGACGATGGAGGGAATTTTTGGGGCCACACCAATCCTTAGGAACAGTGGAGGGAATTTTTGGGGCTACACTGATCCACAGAACTAGTGAGAGACATTTTTTGAGACTCTAATGATCAACAGAACCGGTGAAGCTATTTGGTGTAGCCATATGTGCAGTGTGTTGTGGCCGGGTGGAAAATTGGCTCCACCGATCCCTAAGATCGGTGTAGCTTTGTTTTTCTTGCTCCACCGATCCTAGAGATCAGTAGAGACTATTTTTCTAAAATCCAAGCAAACTGTGCTCGTTGTGTTGAAACTTTTAAAAAGATTTCTATTTTAAAAAAAAATCTCAATTTCTTCCACTTTTAATATATATATAGAGAAAGAGTCCGGCTAACGTGCTTAATTCTTCTAGTATTTAATAATATATATGTTTTTGGCCTCTAAAATCTATCGAATTAGTTTCAAACTATAAATCTAAAACGTTCAAATTGATCTTCTTAATGAGATCTTCATTTTCATATAAATTTTCAAAATTTTGGAACTTATTTACTATCAAGTTAACCAGTTAAAGATTTTAATAAAATAGTGCATTAAAATGCACACAAAATTCTTCATATTTTGACCACTTTACTTGATAGTAAATAAATTTGATTTTTTTTATATTTAAGCAAGTTCTCAATAAAGAGATCGGTTTTACAATTTAGATTATCGTTTGAAGCTAATTCGATAAATTTTAGAAACCATAAACATATTATTAATATACTAGAGGAAGTGGGTTAACCAAACTCTCTATATTAGCTGTTCAGCACTTCAATTTTAACTTCCTTAGAGCTCCTTAGCTCTCTAATTTCACCGAACAGCCGTTCCTTAGAGGGACTTAAAGCCTCTCCTTAGACCAAAAATTTAAGGCAGGTATCCCCCTTTCTTAAACGATTCGCTTCCTTAGTGTCTCCTTAGTACTTAAAATAAAATAAAAAATTTTGACAGTTCTGCATCGTTTGAAGAGCTCCTTAAAGCCTTTTTATTATTTAATTATTTTCTAAGTCCCTTCAATGCTTCAACGGTTCCCTAGACAAAGAAAGTTCATTTTCTCTACAACTTTTGTAGCTGAACAATCACTCCTTTGAAGAGATTAAATATTTAATCCTGACTCTCTTAAAGAGGGTTGCCGAACATCCCCTATATATAGTTTTGATAAATTTGTTGTACATTTAATTTGATTAAATTTTAAAAAATAATTTCTTCTCTATAATTAGATAGTTTGAAAATGAATGATTTATTTTTATCAACACTATATTGACGAATAAATTATTTTTAAGTGTATCAAGTTTGATAAATAATTAATTTATCTAGAATCTAAAAATATAGATACACACTCAAATCTCAATATATTATTTTGGGTTAAAATTAAGAGAAAGGAAACATGTCAATAATTTAGGAGCAAACACAGAACATGTGTATTATAAATGTTATAGTTGGAATTTTAACCTTGCACATGTGTCCATTGATAAATTGCAGGACATAGTTTTCCACAACTCACATTAAATATCATAACAACGTTATTTATGAATACAGGTGAGACTTATCCACCAATACCCCTTACTGCACAATTATTTACATTCATGCCATTCTCCTGCCTACAAGAAACTATATAACTAATTTTGTACTATAAGATTGTAAAATAAGTGACAAATGAAGAAATGTTAAAATGTGACTTGTAAAAAAACATTATAAAGTTTGCAAAAATTATTACGCATAACAAAAAGGCCGGCGTTTCCTTGATGAGAGAGAGAGAGAGTAACTAAGAAATTAATGAATGGCAGGAGAGAAGAAATTGTGTTGGAAGTGCAAGGGCAATTCAAAATTGTGTTTGCTATATAACTGCCTTCCAACTTTTATTCCTCCCTGCTCAGTTTCCTCTAGCTCTATATATACATACACATATTAATCCAAGATATATACATACACATATATTCAACTTGCTAGCTTGCTAGTTCATTAATATAGTTGGAAGGCAACAATGGCTAATCAGATAACGGAGGAGATGCGGTCGAAGGCGGAGGTATACAACGGTGACGCATTGTGCCAGGAGAAGACGAAGCTGCTGCTCAAAGAGGTGGGTCTACCGAACGGGCTGCTCCCGCTGCGTGATATCATTGAGTGCGGGTACGTGGAGGAGACGGGCTTCGTATGGTTGAAGCAGAAGAAGAAGGTGGAGCACACATTCCCTGAAATCAACCGTCTCGTCTCCTATGCTGCTGAGATCACCGCCTTTGTTGAAAAAGGCCGCATCAAGAAGGTTTCCGGTGTCAAAGCCAAGGAGCTCCTCCTTTGGGTCCCGCTCTACGAGATCTATGTCAACGATCCTCCTAATGGTAAACTTACTTGTAAGAGCACTGCCGGTGTGTTCAAGACATTCCCAATTTCAGCTTTTGAGGTGCCCGAGGAGGATCCACCAAAGGGAGATCCGTCAAAGGATCAAGCCGTGACGGATGAAAAGACGAAGGAAAATGGAAATGGTGCGCCTGATGTGGCGGCAGTGGTGGAGGCAAATGTGACACCAGTAGTAGAAGAACCGGTTAAGGCTGAGTCGGTGGTGGTGGCAGCTGTTCCGACTGAGCAGGTGGCGGTTGCCAACAAGTGATGGAGCTGCATGTTGTTACTCATGAATTCGTCTGTTTAATTTGTTACTGTGTTGTGTGTTAAGGATATGTATGCATCAGATGGTAATATGTATGAGACTAAATAATTAATGTGTTTGTTTTTGTTTGATGGTCAATTAATCACCTTCTGTTCTGTGTGGTACTGTGGTGGTTATTAGATCCGTTTTATAAATATTCAATCCTTGTTATTTTGCTTTATCAGATCATACCAACTAGCTACACATTATAATTTCTGGCTTAATTGTTAATTTTATATTCTCATCTTTATTGTTTCAACGGTCTCTTCGGAATTTTTATTTTTAGTTATACACACACACACACACACACACGAATATCCAATATCAGATCCGTATTCGTTTAATATTCGATTGAGAAACCACTATCCGCTCCGTTTACAGTACCCCTACCAGTAGAGATAGAGAAGCATTAAATTGGGTGGTAGCAGAGAGAAAAGGTGCTTGCTCTTGCTAGACGTTAATTAATTAATCAATATATATATATATATATATATATATATATATATATATATATATATATATATATATCAGCGTTCCACGTTTCATACAGTACTGTACTGGTTTCAGTGGTTTGTTTGAGTGAATTAATTTCGACAGAGACCGACCATTCACACCTCGAGTCTCGAGTCCATATCCAATGAGGGAACAGAATATTTTAGTTCAGATCTGAACCGTCCAATCAGAATATGGAATGCAGGGATCCATTAATATTCGTGCCAAAGCAGATCCAACGGTCCAGACCTGAACTCAAAAGTTTCTGTTACTTGATATGAATTCTTAAGAGTTAGAGACCAAGGCATCTATAGATCCTGCTCTTTCTTCATAAATGTTACCGACCGCCATTTTTGCATCAAAATGTAATGATAGCCCATTATAATTCTGTTTCTGATTTTCTGATTTTTCTGATCTCACCTCACCATATTCAAGTGCTGCACTGCTGACTGCTATACTCTATATATAAATAGTATTTATGTTAGATATAGACAACTCATTATCTGTGCATATTTACTCTTTCTTTACCAATCCTTCTTTTGTTATTTTCTCCTCTTTTGGTAAAACACGTGTCACAATATCAACTACCAGGCCACCGGGGATGGGTAAAGAAAAAAGAAATTCTCACCAAAAATCTGTTCTTACCTTTTTAAATTTCTTGGTAAAGGGCAGTATTGCTTCAATAACAGCACAAACAAATACTTTATTATAGAGATCTTTACAAGCAACAGAAATCAGAGAAACTAATGTACAAAAGAGCATCAAGTGAATGAAAGATGCTACGTTTCAAATCATATATATATACGATACGACCAACAATTGTGCCTTAGTTATATTATTTAACAGATTGTACCAAATGGACATGTGTTGTTAGATTATTCTATCATCACGTGTAATAAAAAATAAAAATAAAAATGCTATCCTTCAAAGGCTAGAAAGCATTTTAATTTGTTTACTATCCAATAAGCCCCTGGAATTTTTAGACTTTCCCAATTTGCTTTTAAACAGCGAATGATTTTTATGCTGTCATAAGCTGAGGTGCTGTTTCTTCTTCATCCTCCTCCAATAAGAGGGAAGCCTTTTTCTTATACCTTTTGAACAAAAATGGAGAGATGATAAACCTCATGAAGCAGGTTAACGGGTCCTGTAATCCATCCATTTCATAATGCCCGAACCGCCAGTCCCTTTGGACAAATGGCCTCTGTATGGGTTCATCTAAGCCACCTTGCAATGGAAATATAATAATTGATTTATCAATCATTACATAATAATCTAACAAATAAGAAATATATAATGCAACAACAGATTCCTTAGCCCAATTGGGCATATATAGTGTTGAGTTTTTGAATGGACCTGACAAATTCTCTTTTTCAAACTTTTTTCTCTGTGTGGGCACATGCACGCCTGAGAGAGAGAGAGAGAGAGAGATTACCAGCATACATGCGTGCATTCTTGTCAACTGCTCTGAAAAATGGCCGAGTCTTCTTTTGGATTGCGGCACGCTGTAGCTCATTCCATGCATGTGCCCTGTCCACTTTTGTAATTTGGCCTGTTTTAACCACCTGAATTTATTTACACCAAATTAGAGAAAAGGCATGAAAAAGAAAAATTAAATAGCATGTTCCATGATGCTACAAAATGTAAAAGTGTAAAAGAGAGGGAGGACAAACATACAAAGGCACTTCAATTTTGTCATCAATTACATTTGTAAAAATCACAAAATATCAACAAATTAAAAAAATGCCAAACTGGTATAGGCATGCATACTACAGATCTGAGTACAATGCACAACATTAAAAAAGGGGTATACAAGTGAAATGGAGTATATATAATTAGAAGAGAGTAAACCCTACTTTTCTCGGAAAAAAAAAATCAGGAAAGGGTACATGGAGTCGGTAAAGGTTTGTTTTTGTGATGATTTTAATTTTTGCAGGAGGCATTTCCAATATTTAAAAAAAAAAAATTGTCTCAGTTAACATTTTTTTACCTTGGAGAACAAGTGGTATGACGGGCGGGGAATACGTTCCAAGTTATTGGCCCGGTTGACAGCCACAAGCCCGAATTTGGGCCCATATCCATCGGCCCATTCCCAATTGTCAGATGTTGTCCAGAACAGATAACCAAGTACTGGCACTCCCTACAATATAAGGAGCAAAGCTACCAATTTTAATAATTCTGGATGAGCACCTATTTCTAGAAGACCAAGAACAAAGAACAAAAAAAAAAAAAAACAAGACAAATGATTACAAGCTTTTGAGGGATGTAATTTTCTGGAAAAAAAAAAAAAAAAAAAAAAAACCTTTAACATTGCAGCATATATGGCCAAAAGATGCTCTATTAAATATGGCTTTCTTATCAAATCAGTCTCGTCAGATATGCCATTCTCAGTAATAACAAAAGGGAGGTCGAGGTGCTTGTATTGTTCATGGAACAAGAGCAGGATGCGGTACAGACCATCTGGATACACTCCTCTACCAGATTCGCTATACTCATCCCTATCCACCAGCTTTAGACCTGGACCCGATATCACCTCCTGTATAATAAGTAAATTCAACCACCTATTAAACTCTCTACAACTAAATGAAGGATTTGATCTTGGATGGAGGGTCAAAGTTTTGGCCCGTAGATACTACATAAAGTCTAAATTTAGCCTAGTACAATATACAGTGCATGCAGCTCAAGTAGTTTATAACAATGAAACGGCTAACCTGGCCATAATAGTTTATCCCGATGAAATCCAGTTTTTCACAAATGCTGTCAATATATGGGAAGACTGTCAGGGAAATCGCAAGAGAGGCTGCTGCCACGTCAAATAGCCCATATGGCCGTGTAAATGAAACGTGATGTGCAACTCCAACAATGGGCTTCCTGATCTTGCTACTCAACCAGAAAAGGAGAGAAAGATATGTATAAGCCGAACAGTCTGAATTTAGGAGTTCAAATTTTGCTGACACATAAGATCTAGTTATAGTGCTCCAATTTGCAATTGATCTTCAGATTTCCCTGATTTGTCTGATTAAACACCAAGCAGGACCAAAAAAAGCAAAGAGATGACCCAACAAAATGCTTTGTGTACCTTTCTTGATGAATGTAGTCGTATGCTTTGTTATGTGCTATAGCCATATAATGTAGCGGCTGGTAATATATGCCTGTCGGGAGTGCTGACGTGGCAACCTCTAACATGTCAGGATGCCCACCTGGCCACGCACCCGCACAATAAGTCAGCATGACAAACACATGCGGCTCGTTAAACACCACCCAGTAGTCTACCAAATCTGATACTCGATCAACTACAAGTCTACAAAAATTATGACGAGAGAAGTTTAGTTAGGTCAGCATGAAAAAGGGATAAGTTATTGCAGACAAATGTAGTCAATGCATCAACAAATCATCCTTGATATGCGTACTAATTTGTTTTAGGACATTAATTAACTTTTCTTTTCTTTTTTAAATTGACTTGCCTGGGAATTTGGCGTTATATTTTTTAGCTCATAGTCACCTATGACCAATCTCAAGAAAAATAAATGTAGATGGGCAAGCTGGTTTTGGTTATGTTTGCATATATAGAGTAATCCTAATCAGACCTCCAATAAATCATCAAACAGATTCTCAAATTCCGAAGGGTACTCTGGCAATTTCTTTTTATTTTCCCTTTTTATTGGGAGGGGGTTGTTTTAATTACAAAAGAAGGAGCATATGTAATGATACCATGTTTTGCAGCAATATGTGAGATATTTGTTGTTTTGCAAGGGCAAACCTCATATTTTTCAGTTTTTAGTGTGAAACTTTTCCACCAATAGAATGCCATATGGTGTATTGAATATGTATTGAGTTTTCTCAAACTTCTCTGTACTGTCAATCCCTGGAAAGTAGCAAATATAACCCTAGCAAACCTAGGAAGAATCATAGATGCCCTAGGAAGAATCATAGATGCCCCTAGAAAGTACAAAAGAGGAATTATTCTCTGTATCATTGCCTCCAAGTTTATCGAGAGATTACCATCTAATATTACAAGTGATGTTTCTCGAATGAGTTTATAAGGTAGAGAGACTATATGCATGGTATCTACATTAGTTTAGGTTTTGAGGGGTATAGAGAATTCTTTCAATAAAAATAATACCTAGTGAAGTCAAGGAAGTAATCAATGGTTTTCTCAAGCTTCCATCCGCCATACTCTGCAGCCCATGAAGGGAGTGAGTGATGGAACAATGTCAACATAACCTTCATGCCGTACCAGCGAACTCTCTCTATTATCCATCTGTACCGCTCCAACGCAGCAAAATTGACCTGCAAATATAGAAGTACCATTTTAATTTATTTCATCCATGCCTTTTCAGAACAAGGCTCTTGAAAGCTGATACAAATAAGCATTTGATCACATGAGCAGTTTCCTACGATTTGCAAATTTCCAAACATATTATTCTTTTCGGTGAATGTCTAGTTCTGGTGAAGATCATTTTTGTTGCTTGGACAGTTAGAGAATTACATACATCTTTAAGCTAAAATGCTAAGCTAAAGCTATATGTCATGTATCTATCCAGTTTTCTTCACTTACAACATCTTTTAACCCATGAATAGGCTCTTTAGGCATGATTCTTGACCAATCGATTCCCATACGAAATACAGTGGCACCAGTCTCCTTTACAAGCTTCAGCTCAATGTCAGGATCCGACCAAAATCTAAGTCTCTCTTGTCTACAAAAGTTACAATTTGTAAAAAAATATGTGTTAGTCAATCAACATTAACTCAAGTAATCGAAAAGAAAACTTATTTGCATTCTTGCCAAATTCCTGATTATAACCCAACCAAGGCTAACTCTAAGATGTAAAATCAAGCACTCAAGTGAACAGCTAATTGTGCAATTAGAGCAACTAATGAAAGTAGCATAGATTGAACTCACGGCTTGGGTACATTATGCCAAGCAGCAACATTGTGGTTTGATGCCAGCGGCTGATCGTGTGGTTCTTCGACAATCTTATCAAACCCTCTAAGCACGGCCTCCATCGCTATCTTCAGAGGCTTGGCACCCTTTCCCTTTCCCTTTATGAACAGATGGGCCGGGTGGGACCCACCGTCACCAGCAACAGAGGCCATGAGGGCATCAGCAGGCTGACGAGTGGGTCCTGTCTCGTCAGATGATGGTTGTTCCGATTCGTCAGAGGCAAAGTGAAACCAGGCGTCATCCAGCCTGTCTTCTGCATGGGCCGGCGCAGTAGCCAAGCCGAAGAAGAATTTACCATCCTGTCCCTCCTCATCTGTTAATATCAAGACCGTTGTAGTAGTTAATTAAAGAGGCAATTGATTACACATGAGAGGAGCAAGAGACAGAGAGAGAACCTGGAAGAGAGAGGAGGGAGAAATCAGCGAGGATGGGGGAGGACTCGTCGAGAGGGGAATCCAAAGGGAGGAGGTAGCGACGCCGGAACCGAGCGTACGACAAGGCGTTGGCCGCCACCGCTAGTGCGACCGCGGCTCCGGCGAGTTTGGTCCCCACCACGAACAGCGCAACTGCCGCCATTTACTATTTGGGAGAAATTGAGTCTACTGCGCACCACCGCCTCCACGGCTCCACTAATCTATCTATACTGCGCGTGCGTCTGTGTATTTGAGAAATGAGAAGAGAAGAGCAGAGAAGAGAAGAGAGAAGAGGGAGAGAAGGAGAGCGAGACTGATAAGTAATTAGAACGAGATTAGAAGACTGAGAGGAGAGCGTGTGGCGGGAAATCGCTTTCCAGTCTCATCGAATAGAGCCGTTGACACATGGCACTTGTCGATTGGCTGTGAGTGTTTTGTTCTGTGATCTTTTCTAATTTGGCAGCATCGCAATCTAGAAGACTACAACATTATGGCGTCGTCTCCATCTCTCTTCTCTTCTATTTTTACTATTATTATCAATCCATGAGCTTCGTCACTTGGTCAATTATAGCAAAACATTATTACCTTGGAAGTTTCAAAGGAAGAAAAACATCAAAATTTGACCTGTTTTACTAGAGCAAATTATAGAAACAAATAAATAAATCTGTTTTTTTTTTTATATATAATTTCAGAAGACAAAAAAGA
Source organism: Carex pumila (assembly GCA_033356055.1). NCBI lineage: Eukaryota > Viridiplantae > Streptophyta > Magnoliopsida > Poales > Cyperaceae > Carex > Carex pumila. The sequence goes on from JARJHM010000425.1 coordinate 79,995, forward strand.
TGCTTGCAAGTAACGACCACTGCCAGAAGCCTACTTCAATACTCCAATCAGGAAATAAGTTATTCTTTGAGAATAACAGAAATTTATTATTCTGATCCTCAAACATTTTCATGCATGCTTCAATCTTAACAAAGGAAGTTAAGTTTGTTTAGGTACGAATCTCAAAAAAAAATATATGAAAGGAGAGTTCAAATACGGAGATTTTTATTAATACCCTTAAAAAAACGTTTTTACAAATCTACCCCTCAAATTTTTTTTTTTTTCAAAACTATCCCAACCGCCAAATCCACAGGCAGTCCACTATTCTATCTGACCACCCTCCAGTTGGGCGGTCCACCTTTTTTTTAGGTCCTAGTATTTTCATTTAAATTTTTTTGTGGAGTTTTAGTTTTCTTATTTAAGATGTATGTCAAAAAATAAGACATTTGATATATTGATGAGTGATTTCGTAACTCTTTATGGCTTTGACTTGATTTGTCAGTTAGATATCACAAGTGCAAAGATAACACTAATTAAGGACTTGGCTTTGATTCTTAATAATATATTTTATTCAAATATACACAATGAAATATGGTTATATTGCCTCAATGATGTCAACTTTTTTTAGAGAATAATTGAAGAGAGAGAATAATTATATTATTTAATTATTGTCAACATATATCATTTGCTTGAATAAGCAAACGCACACAATAAATAGTAAATGCATTTTAAAATAATTATATGAATAATTCTTGAATAATCTTTTAGATTTTTAACTAAACAAAATACTGATCGTTGTATGTCTACTGTTGATAGAAAATTTAAACTAAATTTTTGAGGCACTAAACAATGTTTTTTTGCAATTCTGATGTTTCGGATGCCTGGGGATTTCCCCCAAGCAAAATATAGATCCGTCTCGTCCCCCCTTTTTGAATTGTATTCATACGCGCAAATCTAACTTTCATATCCAAAGTTATGATTGTTTAAATTTTTTTCAAAACACAACGATGCTTTCGTGCAAAAACATCGATAACGAACCAATGCTTTATGCTCGGCTTAATGACGACAGAAATGCATCGATATTTCATTGCCAAAATATCGATAACGCACCCATGCTCTCTAAACGGTCATAACCTTATTACTGTTAAAACATCGATGACGCATCCATGCTCTCTCAACGACCATAACTTTATGCATTTACTATTTATTTTGTGCGTTTGTTTCTTTTTTTAACGGATTACAGTTTTCTTATTATTCAAAGATCATTGAAATTATCTATAATTGTTCAATATATGTCCTTTACACAGTAATTATTATTTTATTTTTAAAATTCAAAACCATCTCCTCTTATAGCTCACAATCTTGTCTAAACTTTTTTGTTGTTGTTTTTCATAAATTATGGTTATATTTATCATACAAAAATAATTGAAAACATGAATTATGGTTATATTTATGATTCAAAAATCATCAAAAGCATCTTGTTTTGAATAAAAAAAAAATGGTTATATTTATGTAGTTGACATCATTGAGGTAATCTGATCATATTTCCTTGTGTATATTTGAATAAAATAAATTATTAAGAATTAAGGCCAAGTCCTTAATTAGTGTTATCTTTAGACTTGTAATATCCAACTGACAAATCAAGCTAAAGTTATAAAGAGTTACGACATCACTCGTCAATATATCAAATGTCTTATTTTTTGAAATACACCCTAAACAAGAAAATTAAAACTCCACAAAATTATTTAAATGAAAAATACTAAGATCTAAAAAAAAAAGTGTGGACCACACAACTAGGGGGGCGGTCAGGTAGAATAGTGAACCACCGGTGGTCGGGCGGTTGGAGTAGTTTTGAAAAACAATATTAATTCGCGGGTAAATTTGTAAAAACTTTTTTTTTAGGGTATTAATAAAAATCTCCGGTTCAAATATCTCATCTAATAAAATAACAAAAAAATTGCTGAAGAGAAGGAAATAGTTTTGGGCTATTGCGCATTGCATTTGGGCTGAGACGTGCAATATTAGGCCTTAGGCCCAGTTCGGAGTTAGTGTAAGACTAAAATAGAACAATATAATATCTTTTAAAATATATATAAAAATGTTTGTTAACATTATTTATCATGATAATTTTTATTGAAAAGTGTGAATAATATAAAACTATAGATATATTTGAAGGAAAAAGGACTGAATATCATAACCTTACGTCTTAAAGGTCGAAAAACAATCCAATGCCTTTTAGTTTTGTCCATTTGTTGCTCATATTTTTTATTATTTGCCACTCATCTATCAGAGTGCGCAAATATGTATTATATTTTTATTCTTTGTAAGAATGTTCTCCACTAATATTAATATTGACAGTTCTGACTAAACAGTAACACAATAGAAAGTATTAGAACAATATTTGAGGTAGCATGCAAATTATTTGAATACTGTTAAAAATTGCATATATGCTAGCAAAAATACAGAGTATAGATACAGATTAAATATTACCTGCATCTACAAAAACACATATTTAAATTTAAGTAAATGGGAGGGACTAGAGAGAGAGAAATTAAACAAGGATTTGAGTTTATGTTTTGTAAATAAATTTAGAGGAGGGGGTATTTTGCTAATAAATTGGGCATCGTTCCGTTCCACTAGTCCTGTTCAGGATCTGATTCTAAAGTAGCGCAAATTTTGGGTTTGTATCCTAACCGTTCGATCAAAATTGGCACCAATCCAGATCGATGTGGATGCACGGGACTCATTTAACATGAGATCGGACGGTCCGAGTCCAAAATCAAAATTTGAGTTACTATGGGATAAGAATTCTCTGGAATAGTATCTCTGAGGTAACAGAATATTTATTTTTAATAAAGACCGTCCGATCGGAATCCGAATCATGCGGATTCTGATTGAACAATCCAGATCCAAACAGAAATATCCTGTTACCTTAGATAAGAATTCAATTCTCTCGTCACCTGGTAAGCAGCAAAGCAAAGAGGCCTGGTTTCAGTTTCACGGCAAGAGCTACTACTCCTCCTTCCTTCCTGATAGGGATCAATTTGATTAGGGTTTCCTATCGAAGTTCAGTCACCAACTGAGAAAAGAAACAATGGTGAAGGTGAGAATGAACACAGCCGACGTGGCGGCGGAGGTCAAGTGCCTCCGTCGCTTCATCGGCATGCGCTGCTCTAACGTCTACGATCTCTCTCCCAAGGTATTTTATTCCCTTTTATGTAAATTTATAGTAAGAAATGTATGATGCTTTGCACATAATACCAATAATTTTTGTAATACCAGTGGCATTCAAATTTGGAATAGTCGGAATAGCACACTAACCTGAGCTAATCCAAGTATCGAGAATAACTACTTATTCACCCAAACGTGGAATAGTCGCTAACCCAATTAACCCTGCTATCCCTTGGCACCCTAATGGTGAGACTTTATTATTATTATTTTTTTACTATGAGTTTCTTCTATTTTGCAGACATATATGTTTAAATTGATGAATAGCAGCGGCATGACTGAATCGGGTGAGAGCGAGAAGGTTTTGCTTCTCATAGAAAGTGGTGTCAGGCTACATACCACTCAATATGTTAGGTAACAGTGGAAAGTATTGTACTATCATAACATCCTTGTTGAATCTTTCAAGAAAGCATGATAATTATTCTTCAGATATGTTGTATTTGATCCATTTTAGATGTTATAAATTAGTACATTGTTATTTTTTTTCTATTTTGAATGAAAAATAAATGACCAAATTCTGCCTATAATTGATTTAATAACCTAATGTGAAATAGTACAGATTTTTGGGATTTATCTTTTCGGTATATATTAATTTATCTCTCTGTTGGATAGGGATAAGAGCACCACTCCTTCTGGTTTTACACTGAAACTAAGGAAGCATATCAGAAGCAAAAGGCTTGAAGATGTGCGCCAGCTCGGATATGATCGTGTAATTGTCTTTTGTAAATTCATAAAATTAGTACCTGTAGCTGGCCAATTGTGAGAACTTTGAATAGGCAAACTTAGGTTAATTGACTTGGAACTTAGGTATAGTTGCAAATAAAGGTTAATTGATGCTATCCTGGATTAAGGTGAGGCTCTGTTGCATTACCGTGCCTTAAAAATAGGGTAATTTGGACCAGTTTCTGCAATGTTGTTAATTTGGCGAACTGATACCCTGTGAAACGAAGAATACTAGTTGAATTGTTTGAGAAAAATGATTCTCAGAAAGGAGAGCAAATTTATTAAGGAAAACTTGAAAAGAGGAAATGAGAAGGTTTTTCTTTAACTCAGCCATGGTCCTTTTCTAAGTTTCTGCAATAAAACACAATTGAAATATGTTTGTTTTATATGCTGGTTTTATGTGTTTTCCTCTGTATTTTGGCAGATCATTCTTTTTCAATTTGGATTGGGCGAGAGTGCACATTATATTATTCTAGAACTATATGCCCAAGGGAATATACTTCTTACCGATTCAGAATATTCCGTCATGACATTGCTTCGATCTCACAGGTATCAATTCTGACAGTACAGTAGAAATATGTGTGCATTTTCTGGTTTCTATACTGGTAATGGTCTGACTAAAAGTTAAGTCTGTTTGGTGGTCAGTTTTCTTTTTGCGCTTTGGTTCATGCACTGATTTTAATAGGACTATAAATTGGGTATGATCGAGACCCTTTTAAAGCTCGAGTGCAGAAATTTGATGGCCTATTAGAGAATTTGTTAGGTGTCATTAAACAATGAGGAATGCACTATCATACTTAGTCAGGTAATTAATTTGGCATTCTCAAAGCAGCATTATGACATTTACATTTTTCTCATTAGAGATGACAACAAGGGTTTAGCGATCATGTCAAGGCATCGGTACCCCATAGAAGCTTGTCGTACCTTTGAACGAACTGATCCTGCAAAATTAAGAGAAACCTTAATTTTAGCATCAGACAAACCCAACCAAACAGCTGAAATCCAAAATGAAACTGACATCTCAGATGATGTCAAAAACCAAAAGAAAAAGAAATCCTCTTCTGAAGTCACTCTGAAGTCAGTTCTTAGTGATGTGCTGACTTACGGACCAGCCTTGTCAGAGCACATAATTCTCGAAGCAGGTCTCGTGCCGGGTGGTAAAGTGAGTAAGGATGAGAGTGCTAGAGAGGAGACATTTAAGGTTTTGGGGGAGGCAGTTAAAGGTTTTGAGGATTGGCTCGAGGAGGTCATTTTGGGAGAAAAGATTCCAGGAGGATTTATTTTGATGAAGCAGAGTAAAGGCAAAGAGTCTACCCCAATTAAGGTTTTTTTTTTCCCTAAAATAAGAGGCAATTGAGTACCAATATAACAATTAACATAGCATACACCTTATTTTCTCTCTAAATTTAATACCCTACTCTTAGTAAGCTCTTACAATTGTTATCTGCACATATATGTTGATATTAACTATACCCTAAAACCTAAATTCATACAAATAACATTGTTCTGGCTCAGGGTATATCTCTGATGTTAATACTTGAACTTAGCTTAAAAGGCTATGGGGATAAAATGTAAAATAGTATTAGCTGGCGCCATTAAAACTTTGGCCTGTGCTGATGTTTAACTTTATTTTTGGAACTTTTCCCCCCATCTATGAATAGTCTATAATATTTATATAATTGGTTGTGATCTATGTCTTTGTTGTAATTATGAAAATTCACAGGCTTTTGATTCATGCTAGTGTTATTTGCATACTGTCCCTAATGTTTCCATTTCTAGCTTTCTGATGTTATTTATGTACTTATTTTTAACTTTATTGCATTTTCAGGTTTATGATGAGTACTGTCCGATCCTATTGAACCAGTTGAAATCAAGGGAATACATTGAATTTGAGACATTTGATGCAGCTCTGGATGAATTCTACAGTAAAATAGAAAGCCAGAGATCAGAGCAACAGCAAAGGGCAAAAGAGGATTCAGCCGTGCACAAGCTCAACAAAATCAAATTGGATCAGGTCCTCAAATTCTACCCTCCCTCTTATGAAAAAAAAAAAAAATGAAGGCAGAAGCATAAATAAAAGAAATGCCATTTTAATTTGCCCCTGGTTTTTGGACTTTTTTTTTTGGGAAGCATTTAGCTGCATTGATGGTTCACAGCATCAGTTGAGGTGTATGTAATATTTTAAAGTTCAAGAAAAAGTCAAGCACAATAGCTCGTTATAAAATGGTGTGATTGTAGTAATTGGAGGCAGATAACTAGAGCCAACAAACTTCTACTTTTAAGAGAACATCTATTTTATCTCTCCAGTTCAAAATATTCTATTGCAATTCATTTGTGTTGTTCATTTGTTTTAAAAAGGTATTATATCCTTAAACTAAATAATATAAAAAATTGTAGCAAATAAAAGGTAAGAGATGATCACAAGAGAGCGCAGGCCAATCTGCTAAGTTTCAAAATAAAAAAAATATATTTTTAATTTTAATAATCTAGCTATTTTGCAGGAGAACCGGGTGCTCACCCTGAGGAAGGAGGTTGACTACTGCACCAACATGGCACAGCTGATTGAATACAACCTTGAGGATGTGGATGCAGCAATTATGGCCGTTCGTGTGGCACTTGCAAACGGGATGAATTGGGATGATCTGAAGCGCATGATAAAGGAGGAGAAGAAGCTTGGCAACCCTGTGGCCGGTCTTATTGACAAATTGTATCTTGAGAGAAATTGCATAACTTTGCTTTTGAGTAATAACCTTGATGACATGTATGAAGAAGAGAAAACCACACCTGTTGAAAAGGTATAGTTGTTGTCTATTGGCCTTATTGACCAAGTCTTCTTGACTTTTTTTTTCCAGCCATCAAGGAGTTCACCACCAGTAGGGATGTTCATCGGTTTGGTTAAAACTGAAATAAAATAGGCAAACCAAACTTTCATTCAGTTTAAAAAATACAACTGAATTTACCAAAATAAACTTATCAACTGAATTAAAACCAAACTAAATTTCGGTTTGTTCGGTTGAACCAAAATAAGAAGATTAATAATAAAAGTAAACATCTTTTTGTTAATTTTTTTTAAGATGGATTTAAATTTTTTGTTTGGTTCGGTCATATTTTTAAAAAAATTTCTAAATGCTTGGTTCAGACGGGGGACGGGTTAAAAAAATTTGATCAATTTGCTCTAACCTGTTTAAAAATATCTAAACGAACTGAACTATTAAACTCGTTTTTAAAACCGATTAAATCGGACCCGATGAACACCCCTAACCACCGGTTTAACCTCATTCTTTGCCCTCTTCGTAGGTTCCCGTTTGGATTTGTTGTTCTTTAATGGTTTGTTTAGTGTTTAGGATAATTAACTTTAGTTTAGCCCGAGTGTACCAGTTGGCAATATTTTTATTTAGTTTTCTGGCTGTTTTTTCGTGGTTTGGTTGGTTTATTTTTGCTCAACTAAGACTATAGCTTAGGCACCCTTGCATCAATTGAGGGTTAAGAAGCTGAGTGAAATTGTGGCATATTATAGACTTTTATGAATCGTATACACAAGTCCTATTTGAAAACCAATAAAAACAAACAAAATAGTTTATATTTGACGCCAACACACATCTTTTTATTAAGAGGAAGCTTTCTTATCTAGGTGGAGGTTGATTTGGCACTATCTGCACATGCAAATGCAAGGAGGTGGTATGAAATGAAGAAAAAACAAGAGAGCAAGCAGGAGAAGACTATTACTGCCCATGAGAAGGCATTTAAGGCTGCAGAGAAAAAAACCCGCCATCAACTTGCTCAGGTATCATCCTTTTTTGCTCGAATTTGAAATTAGCATGTACCCATATATCTTGTGAACTAACCCTGGTATTTAACAGGAGAAAACGGTGGCAGCGATCTCTCACATGAGGAAGGTGCACTGGTTCGAGAAGTTCAACTGGTTCATAAGCAGCGAGAATTACCTTGTGATTAGTGGCCGGGATGCGCAGCAGAATGAGATGGTGGTGAAGAGATACATGTCGAAAGGAGATATTTATGTTCATGCTGACTTGCATGGTGCCTCTAGCACTATCATCAAGAACCACCGACCCGACCACCCGATCCCCCCTCTCACAGTCAACCAAGCTGGCTGCTTCACAGTAAGAACCCTATTCTTCTCATACTTCTCCTGCTGAGAATTTTTTATTTATAGAAATTATTATTAAATAATAAAGGGACAGAGAAAGAATGTGCTGGGTTTTTTTATGGCATAGATGGATCAAAAAAAAATTTGGATTCAAACTTTGGAACTGATTTTTTTTTATTTTTTCAGATCCAAAGTGTTTTTTGCATGAAAGAGTGTCTGGAATGTTTTCTGAAACATTACTTTGGATCCAAAAACAAAAAATTTTGCTCTAAAGTTTGGATCTGAATTTTTTTTTTCAGATCCATCTATGCCATTAAAAAACCCCGGCACTCTTTCTGTTTCCCTTTATTATTTAATAATAATGCCTGTAAATAAAAAAAATTCTCTCCTGCTTGCTTGTTATGGTGGTTGTTCATTATTATATTTTATTTTGTTTCGTGATTTTGCTAGGTCTGTCACAGCCAAGCGTGGGATTCGAAAATCGTGACAAGCGCTTGGTGGGTGTACCCGCACCAGGTGAGCAAGACGGCCCCCACAGGGGAATACCTGACAGTTGGCAGCTTTATGATTCGCGGCAAGAAGAACTTCCTCCCTCCCCACCCTCTTGTCATGGGCTTCGGCCTTCTCTTTCGCATTGATGAGAGCTCCCTCCCCTCTCACCTCAACGAACGAAGAGTTCGCACCACAGAAGAAGAGGAAGAAGAAGCAGAAGCAGAAGCAGAAGCAGAAGCACGAACAGATCCAAATGAGAATGCTTCAATTTCCGTCTCTGTTTCAGATGATGATGAGGTGGCGAACCAAGGGGAAAAGGATGTGAAAGAGTCTTCAGATTCTCCGGCATCTCAGTTGGAGGACCTAATTGATAAGACTCTTGGTGTGGGACCCATTAAGTCGAGCAACCAGAGTACGATTTTCGATGCGCCAAGTTCAAACTCTCAAGGGGGTGGTGGAAATGAGAGTAAGAAGGAGAAGCCGTATGTATCTAAAGCAGAGAGGAAGAAGATGAAGAAAGGAAGTGATTCACTAGGCAAAGAGGAGGACAGAGAGAAAGGGAAAGTTAAAGGGAAGGAGGAGAGCGCTCCCAAGGCAACCAATCAGAAACCGACACGTGGACAGAGGGGCAAGTTGAAGAAGATGAAGGAGAAGTATGCTGATCAAGATGAAGAGGAGAGAGAGATCAGGATGACCTTGCTTGCGGTACCCACTACACTTTAGTACCTCAATTTAGTCAGTACCATTATACCTTTGCCTGGTATAATTACCCACTGCTACATGTCTGTTAGATTAAATGTACCATTGCCATGTCTGGTACTAGTGTTATTGCCTAGTCTTTTGTTATGTGGAAACTTTTTTAACCTCTTTTTTTTTTTTTGGTTTTGTTTTGAATTTGCTCTTTTTGTTCATCATGTGATTTTTTCATGTGTTTGTAGTCTGCAGGAAATGTTTCGAAGAAAGAGAAAGATGTGCAGGATGAGGATGCAACTGTTGCAGTAGCAAACAAATCTTTTGTATCTGGTACTAAATATTTATATCTGGAATTATGCATGTCCATATTTTTTAAATAAACAATTGCACTTATTCTTTAAATTTTTTGGTAATTTATGTATAAATGTAAAATGTAGCCTGTGCACCAACCATGAAATAGCAAAGATATCCACAAATTGAGTTACCTTTTTATCAATTTATTTATTTTGTGTATTTAATTTGAGGAAAAGTTTTTTTTATAACTTTTATTTGCTATTTCTACATTTTTTACACATACTTACTGGGTACAAATATCTTCTACAAAGCTGTAGGCCAAGACGAAGCCACCAAAATATGCTACAAATGCAAGAAACCGGGACACCTTGCCAGAGATTGCAGGGAAGGTAAAGCAGAAAGCAACAGTAACACAGAATCTGAGAAAATTGATGGTGATGAGGAAGATGGTACAGCAAATGAGACCGGAGAAGGGGGAGATGAGAGAGATAAGTTAACAAACGATCTCGATCTGTTAACGGGTAACCCGTTACCTGATGACGTGTTACTGTATGGTGTACCTGTTTGCGGTCCATATAATGCGGTACAGTCATACAAGTACCGAGTCAAGATTACACCTGGAGTTGCCAAGAAAGGGAAAGGTGTTTATTCATTCCTCATTTTTCTCTTTAATTTGCAATGATTGTTTTGATACAGAATTTTGAATTTTGAATTTTTTTTTTGCAGCTGCGAAAACAGCGATAAATCTGTTCCTTCACACGCAAGATGTGACAAGCCGGGAAAAGGAACTGATAAAAGCATGCACTGATCCAGAAATGGCGGCGGCCATTGTAGGCAATGTTAAGATCACGGCACCCGGTCTCACCCAGCTCAAACACAAGCAAAAGAAGGGGAAGAAAGCTTCTATTTCCAAGAACACCAACTAGGAATTATTTTTTCTTTCTTTTTGGTATTTTCAATCTCAATGTAGATAACCTTAGAGGTTTCTTTAGTAGTTGTATTTAAATGGTTAAATTTTTTTGAGAGGTTATATGTTCAAAATTCGGATAATTTTTAGTATGTTGAAATCAAAATTTTATCATAAAAATAAAATTAATAGAATTGATAATCACTCTTTTGTTCTTCTCTTCTCGTTCCTTGTTGTAATTTCTTTCGAGATCTAGCATGTCTTGAAACATTTTGGATAGGAGAAGGGTGTTTTTGGAGGTTTCATGATCAATTTTGTTGATAAATTGATCATTTGAGAGATGGGTGTTTGAGGAGCTAGGAAAGTTACGGTTTTGTGCCGAGAAAGCTACGGTTTTGGATTTTGAGTTTTGCTTCAAATCACCGGATTGTCGAAGTTTTTCTTCGAAGCTCCTAAAATGTGCATAGAGGTCATCCGGTGTGAATGTGTCATGTGTGCCTTGGATTGCTTCTAGAGCACTCACCAATCCGGACCATCTATCCCTCATAAGCATCACCCTCAATAGTTTTCCTACAATTTTATTGTTAGAAAGTGGTTCTCCCAATTCGGTAAATTTATTTTGGATATGCATAAGTCTATTATACATATCCTCAATGCTTTCACCATCTTCAACCTTAAAGGTTTCAAATTTTGCCTCTAGACCGGTTATTTTGGTTCGTTTGATTTGGGTATTTCCTTCATACCGGTTTACAAGAGCATCCCACATTTCTTTTGCGGTTGAAGAGCTACCAAAGATCAAGGCAACCGATTCACTAACCAAGTTAATTATGGTATTAATTGCAAGATCATTGTCTTTCTTGGTTTGTTTGGATTCGGGAGTCTCGATTTTAATGTCGGTGGTAGTGGTAGTGAATATTGGTGTATACCTCTTGTTAACCACATCCCATAACTCAAGAATGTTTAGATAATTGATCATGGTTTTCTTCCAATGCATAAAATTTTTGGTTGAATTGCCAAAAATTAAGGGTTCCTTCACGGGTCTATAGGGTGCCATTTGACAAGTTGATCTAACTCTAATTAAGTGTGTCTTAATTCGAGTAACTTGCTCCGATACCACTTTGTTGCACTTAGGGGCACTTCTAATTGAACAAAAACTGAAAATAAATTGCAATTGAAAGTAAATAGATGAGTTTAGAGAAATTGACACGCGGGATGATAACGGAGTTCGGCAAAACAATGGCCTACGTCTCCAGGGCGTCGCAACCTCTTTCTAGGTGCGCCTTTCTATTATCCAATATGAAAGGATTACAATTGTGAACCGTGAGCCCTTACAAAATGGAAAGTCACGGCCAACGAGAGATGAGTGCCGGCGAGCCCTTACAACCAAGGGAAGTCATACGAGCAACTCGAGGTTTGAGCCGGCGAGCCCTTACAAACAAGGGAAGTCACACAAGCTACTCAAGAACAAGAGAAACACTCAATAGATCACTCTAACCTAATCTAGATCAAGATTAGTGAAGTAGGTTTGAGGTTGCTTGAGGGATTTTGAAGTTTTAAACTCTCACAACAATGGAGTAGGCTAAGCTCTCAGAAAATCGCTTTTGAAATGATTAGGGTCGGCTGAGATAGATTTGAAAGTGATCCCTTCAGTCTATTTATAGTGGCAGCTCAAAAATGAGCTGTTTGACATAAAACGTTACCAACGTTTTATTAAACGTTACAACGTTTTATTTAAATGCGATTTTAGGGTTTTCAATCTCTGACAGCTTAGTAAAACGTTACCAACGTTTTATAAAACGTTACAACGTTTGTAAAACGTCACAACGTTTGTATAACGTTATAACTTGATTCTTCTTTTGATCAGTTTGTTGCTATTGATTATTATAAAACGTTACCAACGTTTTGAAAACGTTCCTAACGTTTTATCCCAATTTAATCAACCTCAAACATACTTTACCAAGCTTTTGATTTTACAATTTGTATTCTTGATAAAAGTCTTCGTGATTTCTTCAGTCAAAGCTTATTATATCGCAGTTCTTACTCTTCTTGGACCTATATGTTCTCAAAAATAGAAGAAATCGTAAAATTCAATAATTGTATGTTTTTGCAAATTAGTCAAATAGACGTCAAAGATTATTGTACGAACAACAACTACAAATATCTTTATTTTTATGTCTTTATTATGTATTTATTATTAAATTTAAAACTTAAATATTAAAATGAAATCGTTAGATCTTATCAATTTTCTCTATGTTTGTATAAAATATTTTGATATTTCAACTTTGTTTTAATTGAATTAGAAATTTACAAAAATACACTGATATATTGTAACTTTTTTTTGATTGGATTTTGTTCACTATTTTTGTTAGATAGGTATAAAATCATTGTTATAAGATGGTTCTAGACTATTCAAGCAAGTGATTTAGTACCTATCTAAAAAAAAGTAAAAAAGTTTCAAATAATATAAAATTGGATCTCCAACCACATTTTCATATTGATATAATGTTGAGCGATTCAAATCAATTATTTAGACTTTGGAAACGGAAATAAATATGCAGAGTATGAGTAGAGTACAAAACCAACAATAGTGCTCTATGGATATAATATCATAATAGATATGCTCTTTTCAAATTACTTTGTTTTCATCGGTTAAAAATGAACAAGGTCAACCGAAATTAAAGAATGCTTATAAATTCTGTGGCATTCAAAATTCAACATAAATGGATATTCATGAGAGTATTTGTAAGATCTCTACAACCTTCCCCCCAAAAAAATAAGAAAAAAAAATCCCCATAAGAAATTTACCGAGTACGTAAGGATTCATAAAAATAACACTCTCATGTCTGTTAGGGTTCCTATGGTTGGATTCATAAAAATAACAAAATTTACCGAATACGCAAGAATCACCAGAAGAAAAGAAACAAAAGCACTAGCTAGCTCAGTATGATCAATAGATGTAATTTCTACTATTACGTTACCTTCTCTTCAGATTCTTCGACTACATTTTCAAATTGTTCATCAACTATTTCGCTCATTTCTACACTATCTTCTGATTTTTCGGCTACATTTTCGGATTGTTTATCACCTCTTTCACTCATTTTTAGATGAATAGGACTCTCCATAAGCTCCTGTATTGAGGCAAAATGCATTATCCACACAGAACACAAAGAAAATATCACTAACTAAAATTGAAAATTATGCAAGCAGAACTAAGTACTCAAAATCTAAAAAGTATCTATCAATTAAAATTAATTTATTAATTAAGCTCCAAGCTACATAGGCATACAATTAGTCCTTAATTGAAGTATTGGCACTGTTGCGCTTGGCGTATGTGTGATCTGACCTGCGCAATCAAAGATTATATTTAAGATTGAGAGGCTTCTGTTGTTTTATTATATTTGCGTTAATTACCATACCATCTTTACGGTGATAATTCAAATAATCAAATTTGGAGTCCCAGTACTGAACTGAAAGTTCTCATTTTTATTAAGTGTAAATGCTGAAGTTGTGCGTTATTTTGGTTCAATTATTAGTTATTTTACGCACATAATTTTCTTTAATATAATAAAGATAACATGTAAAATTTAGACAATTGATATAACTAAAAAAAAAATGTAAATTTTACAATAAAACAGTATATTAAAACACGTTATTTGAAAATGTTTAGTTGATTAAGATTAAGTATGTTATATACGAGGAGAAAATATATTGATTGTAGACTACATTTCTTAATTTAAATTTGTAACCGATAGTCCAAAACTGCCTACTATAACTATACGGGAAATAAATCTGCTGTGATTTGCTACTCCAAATCAAACTGTTAAATTTTTTGAAATGCACGAATCTCAAAATAAATGAACGGTTCAATTGAAATAGCAGGAGGCCCTGCGATTCTTTGGAATCGCAGCAGATTTATTTCGAACAATGTGGATCAACTTTTGTATTCTCCAGCTAATATAAAAAATAAAATATAATTTTCTTGCGTTCTTACAAAATAATTCCCGCAATAATTTTTTTACTGCAATATAAGTTGTTCTCAAGATAAGAAAAAAGTTAAATGAGTACATTGTTTGTTTCGACTTTCGAGTCATCTGATCGATATCAAAATATATTGAACACAATACATTTGCCAAGTACATTCCATTATTGAGTACAATGCATTATTTTTCACAACATATGACCAATATTAAATGTCAAGCAGAAACAATTTTCTTTCTATTTTAACAAAGTTCGGTATAATTTTCATTTCAAATTCAAAAATCGAAACATGTACTCACCAGCATAGCTGCAAAGTCCAATATTGACAAATATGTATATCAAAAGTATAAATATGACAAAATATACAAGGTGAAACAGTTCATATCACAGCGCAGAAAAACCCAATTTTTTATTTATAGGAAAATAAATCAATAAATATTGAAATATAGGTAGGATTTTGTGAAATTTCAAAATATAGGAATTCTGTGATACTTGTATTCATGGATTGCCACTTTTTTAAAAGTAGTTTTCTATCATGTCAAATTCTATTTTAGACAATTATGTGATATCATTACATTTTTAACAAAATAATAATTATTTTTATTGAAATATTTTTTTTTAATAAAAATATATTTTTATTTTCTTATAATATATCCCGTTGTATCGCACGGACACGATACTAGTATGTGTATATGTGTATATGTGTATATGTATCCGTATATGTATATGTATATGTATATGTATATGTGTATGTATGTAGAGTGCGGTTAAAATGCACTCTCTTTTTTGTGCTCCAAACGTGCACCCTTCCCTTGTTTCTTCATTTTTAAAGTTCAAATAGTTGATTTGAATCTACCAACGTGTTCTACATATTAAAATGTGCTTGGAGACCAAATTTTACATTTTTTGGAAATTTTTTACTATTTTTTCAGAATTTTTTATTAAACTTAACAATAATAAAAAATTCAGCACAGTGATGATTTTCAAAAATTCTGAAAAAATAGTAAAAAATTTCCAAAAAATGTAAAATTTAGTCTCCAAGCACATTTTAATATGTAGAACACATTGGTAGATTCAAATCAACTATTTGAATTTTAAAAATGAAGAAACGAGAGGAGGGTGCATTTTAACCCCACTCATGTATGTATATATTATACATATATTATAAAAACCATAATAAAGGCCAAGTCCTTCATTAGTGTTATATTTAGACTTGTGATATAAAATAAAAAAATCAAATCAAAGTTCACAAAAAAAAAAAAATTAAAGTTCACCAAAAAAAAAAAAAAATCAAAGTTATAAAGATTTACAATATCACTTCGTAAATATATCAAATATTTTATTTTTTGGCATACACTCTAAATAAGAAAACTTTTTTTTCACAAAATTATTTAAATCAAAATACTAAGATCTCTAAAAAAAAAAATAGTGAACAGTGAACCGCCCGTCCCACGGGCGATCTGCTAGTGTTGTGACCCGCCCGTGGGATGGGCGGTCCACTTGTGTTTTGGGCCGCCCGTGGGCCTGGCAGTTGGGACATTTTAAAAAAAAAATTCAATGTAGGGTTATTTTTAAAATTAATTTTTTTTAAGGATATTAATAAAAATGGCCGGGGATCGACTAACTATCCCCCAGTTAATTTCTCTCATTCATCCCCCAGTCAATAACTACTTGTAGGGACCATTAACTAACTGAACTCCATTAATTACTTGGAGACCACCTAATATTTAATAGATTTTATAACTGACGCGTGCAAATATGGATACCTATGCGCACAAATGTTAATATATAAAATATCAAGTATTCATACCTAAAATACCAAGTATTTCAAAAAAAAAAAAAAAAAAACTGGATACATCACACACATCTTTTATACGTTTTTGGAGTTGAATTTTTTTTTCTCCGTTCAATTTCATCAATATTTATGACAATCTGTGATAAAATTTGTAAATCTAAAACTATGGATGTTCGCGTGAAAGCGCAACGCAAGTTTCGGTACGCTTGGGAGCGTACCTTTTAAAACCGCGATTACACCTTCCGATTAGGGTTGCAAGTGCACAACCCTATCGAGGAGTATAATCGGGTATCGATCCACAGGGACGGTTTCCTTGTTTAGAATCTACTTATCTTGACAAAAGACTAGAAGTGAGAAAGATGGAGTTTTAGTACTTAATCTTCCTAAAGAATCAATTAAAGCAATCAAACAATGCAATAGAATAGTAACTGTGCAAGGAAAGGTATAAACTGTGTTTTGATTTAGGATAAAAGATATTTCAAGGGTTTCAGACTTCATCTCTGATTTGCCTCTAGTGGTACGGGTCTTACCAAGTTGGTACGGCTAGGCCGCACCAACCTTGTTCCACCAAGCCGCGTGGGCTTGGTATGGGTAGGCCGCACCACTCTTGTAAGACCCGTACTGATTTACCAGAACAGAGCTTACAAGTTCGAGTTGATGCATTTCTTGCTGGTACCTTGTATTAAACTCTTGAGAAAGGTTCAATTGACCATACCTAAGGTTCCTAAACCTCAACTCTCGTTTGTTGGTTCAAGATCTAGGTTTTGGAGTCAATTCTTCACCTTCTAGGGTTTCTAAACCTCAACTCTCGTGTTTTGGTTCAGATCCTCTAGTTGATTGATTGGAGATCTAAGGTATCCTCTAATCTGTCAATTAGGGAAGAATTCAACCTTTCGGCTTCAATTCGAACAAGTTTACCTAAAGAGATTGGTTTGGTTGAGAGAAAGCAATGGTCACATGACCTTGTTAGAGTTGATCTACCACTATAGGCACACCACATGCAATCACAGAAACACAAAGCAATCAAGACAAGCAAATACACAATCAATACAATCAAAAGAGTTCATACAAGATCCAAATCAAGAAAAGCAACACAAATCAAGAAAATCCATCTACAAACCCTAGAAACAATGATATACTACTCACAAGTCATAGATCTGTCCAGAAATACAAGTAAAGAGATAAAGAGAGGCATGATAGAACTAGATCGAAGATCGGGAGTGGAGAAGGGGTTGATCCATCGATTTTCGCCTCTTCCTTCTTCTTCTCTCCTTGCTCCTTTGCTCTCTTTCTCTCTTTCTCTGAGTTCTCAATCTGGAATGAAATGTGTCTCTCGAAAATGGAGAGATCCATTGCTTTAAATAGCCTCTGCCAAGATTTGAATTCTGTCAGGCGGCATCTATGTACGGCCCGTACCAAGGTGGTACGGCCAGGCCGTACAAGATGGGAGAGAGGCTGGATCGGCTAAGTCTGGTAAGGGTCGTACCAAGCCTGGTAAGGGCCGTACTAGAGAGTTCAAAAACGTCGTTTCTTCGTTTATTTTGCTCCAATCCTGTAGAAAACAAACAAACTCTCAGCAGTACCAAATTCTAAGGATATATCAATGAAATGCACATGATTTTGACAATTTAGAACGTGAATTTGGTACGAAATCAAGTCAAATATAGGCTAAATATGCGAGGTATCAATGGACGTTTTCTACGTAATTTTCTCTTTCAAATGAGATCCATGATGATATACTTTCGGGTTGTCCGTCGTGCAAGTATTCATACCTCGTCATGCAAATATTCATCGTTGTTGTGTAAGTATTCATTCGTGTTGAGCAAGTATTCATACCTCGTAATGCATTACCTGTGGGGACCGCTAATTAAGTGGAGGATCACTAACTACTTAGGTAACCATCTAATATTTGATATATTTTACAACTATTACGTATAAATATGGATGCATATGCATGTAGGTGTTAATATATAATATATCAAGTATGAATACTTGCGCGGCGGATAACTCAAAAGTACTTCATCATATATCTCATTTGAAAGAGAAAATTATGTAGAAAATGTCTGTGACTTTAGATTCGCAAAAAAATTCACAAATTGTCAGAAATACGAATGACATTGAAGTAAGAAAAAAAAACCATAAAATGTGTAAAAAATGAGCATGTGATAAAAAAGATTGTTTAAAGAAATACTTGATATCTTACATATGAATACTTACTATATTAGATGTTAATACTTGCGTGTATAAGTATACATATTTATGTGCATCAGTTGTAAAGTTTTTCAAATAAAAGTGGTCCCCCGGTTAATTAGCAGTCCCTCGCATTATTAATGACTAATACACATTTTATTTTATCCTTTTGTGCTGAAAGTTGTGACCCTCTCGTATAATTAATAATTGAGAGATAGATGGAGGAAATAAACTAGGGGAAAAGAAATCTCTATTATTTTTTTTATTTGCAAGCACAAAATATACTACACGTTGAACCTTGTTTTAATTGATTTCAAGACCTTGTAATTTTTTTTTAGAATGCTAAATTTTAAGTTATTTACTCGCATCAAAGAAAATTCAAAATACTATGAACTTTTATTTTAAATGTATGAGTAAAGGTATACATATCATATCTAGTATTTTGTTTTACTGTTCAAATTTTATTATTAATTTCGTACCTTGATCATTATTTTAGCTAGACATTGTTTAAAATTTAAAATACTATCGTGACGTTGTCAAATGGGAATGGTATAAATAGATATTTTGTCAAATCGCATCTTGCTTATTTTTTAAAATGCGGTCTAGCGAGTAACAAATAGACCGGGTATAGGTAGAATTCGGTTGGCTAAAGTAACTCAATTTTTTAGTTTTGATCAGAACCGTCGAATCCGATCCGTGCGTTCCATCACGGGCCAGTTTGGTCCTAGTTTTTGATCGGACGGTCTGGATCAAAACTCAGAAATTACGTTACTTTCGGTAATTGGAGTCGTATAGGCACTGCTTTGTTCGCTCAAGCCGTATCCTCTGCATTAACTCAAAAGGGAATCTTTTGAGTTAATGCATCTTGACCGTCTGATTTTAAAAGGAATTAATATGACCGCCCGATTTTAACACAGAGATATTTAATATTAGTGCGGATCTGATTTACACGTATTTTAACGCAGTTTGGATGGTTGAGATATATTAACTCAAAAAGATTCCTTCTTGAGTTAATGCAGAGGATACAAATTCGCTGCTCTGCGCGTGCTTTATACATTGACATCTATACCCTCCTCCAAGCCTTGTCGCGGGATTGCAATTTATTTGGGAGCGGCTGATTAGGGTTTCTTTCTCTCTTCTCCGCCCCGCGAGGCGCAAACTTTTATTGGAAGGATCTTGTGATTATTTATTGGTATCGGCGAGGATTCTTCACCTATTTTGCTACTACTCCCTCACCAGGTCTTTTTCTCCAATATTATTATTGATTTCCAACTGTTATTGGAATTTGGCGGTTGTAGGATTTCTGGTTTTCTATTCACTTTCTGATTATCTATTAATATATTTCTTTCTTCTTGCAAATCACCATGCAATGATCAAAATTGGGAAATAACCCCCCTTTTTTATGGGATTTAGAAGGATACCAATTTTTGTTATTTTGGGGGAATGTAAGGTCGATTTTTTAGTTTTGCAGGGGTTAACTTGTGAAAATGAACATAATGCAAGAGTATAATGTTTCAATTTTTTTTTTTCTCAGCTTTGGTTTACTCCTGTGTCATTTCAGGTGTACCAGTATACTTGAGCTGAAGTTTACATACAAAAATCAGAGTTTAAAATTATGGCAGCCACTGAAGCTGCCACTGATGCATCGGGCCCACGTTTTGCACCTGACGACCCAACTCTACCAGAGCCATGGAAAGGACTGATAGATGGCAATACTGGTATGTTGTACTACTGGAACCAGGAGACAAACGTAACTCAGTATGAGAGACCTGGAGAAACCTCTGCTGCTAACACTATACCTGCATCAGTTCCACAACAGAGTAATGCCAGTACACCGGCACCACAACAGCAGATGCTGTATCAGAACCAGTACCCTGGCACTGTGCAGCAGCAAGCGGGACAGCCAGCTAAGCAGGAGCAAGAAATGTACATGCACCAGCAAGTGCCACCTCAGCAGACTGTTTATCCAGGTAGTATGCCATACCAACAGGGCGGACCCTACATGCAAGGTCAACCCATGCAGAGGCCATGGGGCCCCCAGCAACAGCAACACCCCTATCCATATGGTCAGCAACCACATCAACCCCAGATGTCGTGGGGTCCACCACAGAATGTGCCGCACCAACAGATTTCTCAGCAGCCCGGTTTTTCTAAGCCAGATGAAGGAGCTGCTTATGATAACAGTCAACAAATGGGTTATGGTGCTCAGATGAATGGTTCCCTTGGCGGGCCTCGCCCATTGGCCCAACCAAATCAGCAGCCTCCCTTGGGGGGTCCAATTGGAGACGATCATATCAGAAGAATTGTTGGTGGAAACGATTTCCATCCCCAGAATATGTACCCACAGTCACAGCCAAAGTTGGCTCCCATCCCACAGAGCCGCCCGGTAAATTTTCTCTATTTCTTATCATGATACATATTTCACTGTGGCGGTCAGATAGTCTGTTTTTGTTGCAACCTGGCTGATTTTGGGCATCCTCAGGGATGGGTGGAACCAGAAATTTTAGATTTGGGGGGGAGGGGTGGGGGGCTGAAATATAAAATGCATAATGTGGTAGCTAGGGGTGTAAACGGTTGGATACGGATTGGATAGTGGTCTTACCGTATCTGTATCCGTTATAATTTTTTGGATACGGATATTTTTCATACTTAGTTTGTTGGTTACAAAACATCTATTATATTATTAAAATATTAGTTTCTAATTATGTCATAGTGTTATATTGTTCATCAAAATATATATCTATATGCAATTTAATAAATTATTGGTACAATGTGCAATTTAATAAATCAATTTAAGAACATACAGCACATTTGTTGTGGTTTAAAAGTGTAAATAGTCGGATACGGATAGTTAAAAGTCTTACCGTATCCTTATCCGTTATAATTTTCCGGAGACGGATAAGGATTGGATAATTTAGGTAATTTTCCGGATTCGGATCCGGACGAAATTGGATAATATCCGATCCGTTTACACCCCTAGTGGTAGCTGCTATCTGAACCAAAGTATCCACAATTGCAAGGTAAGAGTTCTAACCACTAAGCTAATACTACACATTTAAGGCCTGTTCGGCAGCCCAATAGGGAATATGAATCAAAAATTTTGAACTGGATTTTACTGTTCACGTGGGAAAAAAAATTCAGTCTGAGTGATTTTTTTTTCCCATGTGAAGAGCAACTTTTGGGATTACTGCCGAACAGGGCCTTAGCATTTTATGGGGGCTGAACTGTACAAGTACTTTTAAATATTATAAGATCTAAAGGCTAATTTATCTTTCATGTAGGATATGAGGGTCGGGCAGCCATCACTTGGCCCAGGAGGTCCCATGGGAGGATTTAATCATAATCAAATGGGACCACCGGTTCCTGCTAATACAATGTACAAAAACGGTGCATTTCCTAATGCAGCTGGTATGAGCCCATCCCCTGATATGTCTTCGGCTGATGCATACCGCCAACACCATGAAGTCACTGCCTCTGTAAGTCAATGCATATAAAGACATTTATTTTTGGTGTATGTCTGTAAGGAGTCATTTGCTAGAACTAAATTGTTGATTTTGTACAACATTTTTGTAATTGCAAGTAGTTTGACTTATCTTGGTTTATAAATTAGCTGTGTTATATTGTGGCTGTTTTTCATCGTTTTTGGTTTATAAAACTAATAAGGTGTTTACCTTGCATTGTTTCTCCAATTTGCACCGAAAGTAATTTTACAACCATTGCAATCACTGGTTGACAATGGAGTAGGTGGTCCCTGTAAATTTTATGATACTTTATTGCTACAGGTTGTAATAACACCATTACACGATTTCTTGTTAATATTAATAAACAGGGAGAAAACGTGCCAGCGCCGTTCATGACATTTGAGTCGACAGGATTTCCACCAGAGATATTAAACGAGGTAAGTTTCCCTGGAAAACTGATAGGAGGGTAAATAAGAAAAAATGAAATTCAAATGCAGTGTGCATTGCAATTTCGTGACAGTGACAGTGCTGGCTCTCTGTTAGAATAGCTAGCTAGCTTGCATATGTCATAAATGAATGAATACCCTAATCCAACAGTTAGTATTGTTCTCTCACTGGCTGCTGCAGAACATTACTTTTGTGGGGCCCATTTTCTGCTGACTGATATAAAAAAGGGAATATGAAGGATCGGAGAAAGGGATCGGAAGGTTTTACCGCTTTTCGTCTCTGCCACTGATCTTCCCTTTTTATGTAAGCAGCCATGTTCCTTTAGGGTATTCCTTTTTCCTTCCATTTTTTAAATAAGTAAACAATAGATATTAAATTACGAGTCTCGGTCTCTGATGAAACAATAAGCATTTTATTCGAGCAATTTCTTGGAAGAAGCAATTGTTGACCACATCCTTCTGTGTATGAATGCAGATTCGTATGGCTGGTTTCAAAACACCTACACCAATACAGGCACAGACATGGCCAGTTGCATTGCAAAACCGGGATATAGTTGCCATAGCCAAAACCGGTTCGGGTAAAACACTCGGTTATCTCATGCCTGCTTTTATGCATCTTAAGAGAAACAGGAGTAACCCTGTAATGGGCCCCACGGTTTTGGTCCTAGCCCCTACCCGAGAGCTGGCTACACAGATACAGGAGGAAGCAGTCAAATTTGGTCGCTCGTCTAGGATTTCGTGCACCGTAAGTTTATAAACCTTTTCTTTTCTGGCAATTGCTTTCTGAGTCATGTAAATGCCAATTAGCAACTACAGTTGATATAGTTGTTACCTGACTTTAATAGAACATGATTCTTATCTTTTAACTGGAAATGGAGCACTTCAATTATAGTACGCACATAATGCAGTGTCTGTATGGAGGTGCGCCAAAAGGGCCCCAGCTGAAGGAGCTTGACAGAGGAGCTGATATAGTGGTGGCGACACCTGGCAGGCTAAATGACATAATCGAGATGGGTCGAATTAAACTGCGGCAAGTGACCTTCCTTGTTCTTGATGAGGCGGATCGCATGCTTGATATGGGGTTTGAGCCTCAGATCCGCAGAGTTGTCAATGATCTTCCACCACGTAGACAAACCCTGATGTACACTGCTACCTGGCCCAAGGATGTTAGAAAGATCGCTGCTGATTTGCTTAGAAACCCTGTCCAGGTTAACATTGGTAATGTCGATGAACTGGTAGCCAACAAGTCTATAACTCAGGTATGATTAGTTTTACCTCTTTCACTTGTTAAATACCAGTACTGTTACCTTGTGATGACGTGTGTATATTTGTTGGTGATTGATTGATGGTGTGTATGGATGCAGTATGTGGAGGTGGTGGGGCAGATGGAGAAACAGAGGCGGCTGGAACAGATATTAAGAGCACAGGAGAGAGGGTCAAAGGTGATTATATTTTGTGCGACTAAGAAACTATGTGATCAGTTGGCAAGGGGGCTCAGCCGCTCCTTCGGTGCTGTGGCCATCCATGGTGACAAATCTCAAGGTGAGCGGGACCATGTCCTTCAACAGTTCCGCGAGGGCCGTTCCCCCATTTTAGTTGCCACTGATGTTGCTGCCCGCGGCCTTGATATAAAAGACATCAGGTAGGTTTCTTTCCTTCCTTTGTTCTTTCCTCTGTCCTTTCTTCAAATTAGGTTTCATTTGAATGTTGTTCTTATTTCAGAGTGGTTATCAATTATGACTTCCCAACTGGAATTGAAGATTACGTTCATCGTATTGGTCGTACCGGTCGTGCTGGAGCTACTGGCATAGCCTACACTTTCTTCTCTGATCAGGACTGGAAGTACGCTTCTGATCTCATTAAGCTTCTAGAAGGTGCAAACCAGCAGGTTCCTCCTCAGCTAGGTGAGATGGCTGCACGAGGTGGACCTCCTCGTGGCGGATTCCCAGGTGGTGGTTTTGGTGGCCGTGGTGCACCTGGTCAGGGAGGGTTTGGAGGCCGAAGTGGTGGACCTGGTCCAGGGGGATTTGGTGGGAGAGGCGGCTTTGGGGGGCCTGGAGGCTCACCTGGTGGTTATGGTGGCCGTAGTGGTGGCCGTGGGGATTTCCAAGGGAGTCGTGGGGGGTCAAGGGGAGGTGGCCGCGGGTTCCGTGGTGGACCTGGTGCTGGGAGGGGCCGATTGGATCGGGGCCCACAAGACCATTATGGTTCAGATGGTCGAGGTAGATATCCTGACCGGAGAAGGTATGTCTCTCTCTGTCTCTCTTGCAGTTTGTCAAAACGTTATTCTGTTCTTTGGCACAGATGGCAGACCAAAACCATATAACCATGGCAGGGTGCCAAATTACATTTTTACTGGATGGTGGTGTGTGTTTATATATTTAAAACCATGTTATATACTGCAAATGGTTCAACACTGTCAGAACTGGTTAAAAACCAGCTCAATATATTTTGCTTTGTTTTGAATTTTGCACCCTTTTAGATTTTCTGGTTTGTTTTATGTCTTTATCAAGCTATTGCTGATAGCATTGAATAAATTTGATGCTGTAGGGGAAGGGACAGGAGTTATAGCCCGAGTCCAAGCCCGAGCAGAGGCCGGTCTGGTGGTTACGGCAGAGACAGGAGTAGAAGTAGAAGCAGAAGCTGGTCAAGGAGTAGGAGCCGGAGCAGGAGTTATAGCAGGAGCCGAAGCAGGAGCAGGAGCAGGAGCAGGAGTCCAAGCCGTAGCCCCAGATATAGTCAGCCCCGCAGGTCTAGGGTTTCTGGATTTGATATAGCACCTCCTGCAGGTGTAGCACCAGCAGCTTTACCAGCACAAGTGCCTGCTGCTGATGGTACAATAACAGGTCATATTATAAATGGGAATCCAAGCATCGACACTGCAGCCTTGAATTCTCTTCAACAGCCACCCAATGTTTAAGTCTGGTTACTAGTATTTTATCTCTCTTGCTTTTAGTGCGCCAGAGAGAGAGCTGTGTTGTATTCATCTGTAGCTGTTGGTTGCATTTAACAGCACGGCTTCACATACTGTCTGATCTTATATTTTTTTTGTTCTTAGGTTGGTATCAGTAAGAATTATCTATTGGGATATGATTATTTCTTTCTTGAGGAGGGTACAAGTCTTTGTATCGGTTGAAATATGGATGTTTTGTGGAAATCTTTTCTCTATATTTGAATATGCCTTGAGAAAAGCTAGTTAGACTTGCATTTTATGCTTTTATTTCAATCATTTTTTATTCAGAACGTCGGCCTAGTTTCTAAATCAATACTCAAATGATAAATCTTTTCTATTGCTAACTTATTCTTACCAGAAAGTGAAATGAAATGATTAGTACCCTTAAATATTCAATTAAATGTATTTTACTATTAAAAAATGGTCGTATTATATATGCTGCGGGATGCTTTTGAATAAATAAGAAAGATGTTTGTGTACAGTTGGTTTGTTCATGAATCAAATTTAAAATTTTTAATTATTACCAAAGGGAGGAATGTATTGCTGTAATAATTTGTGTTGACCAAAGTAGTAAGGGTGGCAACAAGCTCGTGATCTGGATTGAGTTGAGATTAGGAGAAATCTCATATTGTAATCATCATGAATCAGCTCGTGATCTGAACCGAACTGATTGGATCAGGTTGAACCTTGTTTTAACAAAAAAAAAAAAAAAAAATCTACAAACTTTTTAGATTGAACACACAAATCATGTTGAACTCGTTTATTTTAGACCGAGTCATTAATGAGTTGACTTGTTAACAACTCGATTCAGTATCAAACAAACTTTTATCAAGTGAGTCAAATACAAGTCACAACCAAACCACGAACTGCTATTATTTTTGCCACCCATAGACTAAACTAGACCAAACCAAATCACTCCTTACGTGGCATATGTCAGAAGCACTAAATGAAGTGGTGGGTCCAATTCCAACCAAACCAAAATGAAACAGAGAGAAAAAGGGGGGGAAGGTGAGAAGTGAGAGGTTTGTATTGATCCATGAGAGATGAAATGATTTGGGCTTGGACCTTGATTGAACTCAGGCCCACCCCATAATCTCTTTATTCCTTTCTTTTCTTTCTTTTCACTCTTTACTTTTTCACCTGTTCATTCATTCAATTAAACCTTTTTTTTTTATTTTTTATATATTTGGTTTTGTGGAGGAGAAAGCTGCGTAATCATAATCATAGAGCAAGCCAGCTGTCTTTACTCTTTATAATTATAATACAGTAAAAACTAAAAAGGAAATAGTGTTGTAGTCAACCTAAAGTAATTGATTTGCATAGTGTGTGTGTGTGTGTGTGTATAATTATGTCAGACAGAGAGACAGACAGCATGATATATTTGCCATCCTCAGAAATTGTGAAAGAAAAGAGTTGACTTAGGCTTCCCATAATCCCATGTGACCCTTCTCATTTCATTTATTTCTTATGCTTTGCCATGTTATATCTATATCTAGAGTAGAACTAGGGTGCTCTTAAGCTCATCAAAATTTTGGTGAGCTTAACTTTAAAACTCATCAAATCGATTTCAAATGATAAATTCGAACCGTTGAAACCCGTCTATCTTACGTGTGATGCATCTATATGTGAAATTTTAAACATTCGAATTAATTTAGTATAAAGTCAA
The DNA here is from genome assembly GCA_033356055.1 of Carex pumila. Classification (NCBI taxonomy): domain Eukaryota; kingdom Viridiplantae; phylum Streptophyta; class Magnoliopsida; order Poales; family Cyperaceae; genus Carex; species Carex pumila. The sequence goes on from JARJHM010000425.1 coordinate 106,908, forward strand.
GCAGTCAAAATTAAAAAAGTTAATAAATTAATTTTAGTGCATTCATTTTTTGAACGTTTTTGACTGCTTGACTTTATACTAAATTTATTTGAATGTTTAAAAATTTCATATGTAGATGCATCACACATAAGGTAGACGGGTTTCAACGATTTAGATTCGTCATTTGAAATCGATTTGATGAGTTTTAGAGTTAAGCTCACCAAAACTTTAGTAAACTTGAGAGCACCCTAGTTCTACTCCTATATCTATATATTTATTTATAAATATAGTCTCATTAATTTTGTGACTAAGTGTTGTGTACTTGTGTGTCATGTGTATGTTAGGCAGTCCATGTCATTTCAAAGGTTCAATAATCAATTTTTCTTGTTTCTTCTCTTCTCCATCTTTAATTTGTCACGTCTGTCATTTCACAATTGCATGCACTTCTCAATTCTATTTCTTTCAACTTGCCACCATAATTTAGACGTAATTTGTACAAGATTGGAAATATCAATTAATTAACGTTGTTCTTAAAAAGGCAAGAGAAATCAAGGAACACAAAACAAGTAGCACACTTATTTTGTCATGAAGTCAAATTCACCTATGAAAATCGTTTCATGTAGCTTCTATGTCTAGAACAACAATATGCGTTCATTGGATAAATAGAATACTGTCAAGCAATTAATTAAAAATAATAAAAAATAATCAACTGTAATTAAGAATAATTAACCGATTTGGTCACCGTCAACGACTAATCGGCCGTTTTTTTTTTACAATACTGCTCTGGACTACACAAATAATCCAATTTTCATAGTAAAAAAATGAGCAACTAACTATTAATTATTTATCAGGTTATCACCTTTTTCTAATTATTAATTGTTAAACTCCCCATGAAATAATCCAAGGAAATTAAGTAGAGAAGCAGTTTAATTAATTTTGAAAATTAAATGGTAGGTAACTACTTGAGGAAAGCAAAAAGAGGAAAAAAAAGGAAAGAGGAGATAAAATCGTGTAAAAAAATAATTATTTTAAATAAGTTGCCTTTACATAAGAGTGCTTAGTGTTAGTGCCTTTTAAGTACATTTTTTTGTCTGTTTGTTTACTTTATTAGACAGATAGATAGATTAGATAGATTAGATTGATTATATATCATGTCTCTAAGCTGATTTGATCCCATTGTTTTACCTTTTCTTATACTTATTTTTTTTAGGACCCTGATAACAATCTCTGCAGGTCTATCCCCGCAAAAAATCCCGCACAAATTGTCAAAAATATCATGGTGGGGACCGCTCAATAATTAATACTCCGCAGAAACAGTTAGTATTTAACTTGAAGAATCAAAGTATTTATCCTCGATTTTCAAAGTATTAATCCCTATGCAATGATCTCTATTTATGAAAGAATAAATCAATTCATTAATTGTCCCCGCACAAAATTTTCTTTTTTTTGAATCATCCTCGGACAACTGGGGACCATTAAACATGGGGGGACCACTCAATCATTAATGAGCGTTTAAAAAACTATTAGTATTTAACTTGAATTTGTCAGGTATTGAACCCTATGCAATGATCTCTATTTATGAAAGAATAAATCAATCTATTAATTGTCCCCGCACAAAATTTCCTTTTCTTTTGAATCGTCCCTGCACAACTGGAGATCATTAAATAAACAATCCCCTCACCCAATGATAAATACTCTGAGACATAATGATAAATATTTTATGTTACATGGGTAAATACTTTACATTATATGGATAAATACTTTATGTTAGATGGATAAATATTTCTCATGCATACTTGCAACTTTCAGTAAAACATCAATGATAAATACTCTCATGCATAATTATAAATACTTTATGTTACATAGATAAATACTTTGTATTGCATAGATGAATACTTCTTAGACATAATTGCAACTTACAGTAAAACATCAATGATAAATACTCTCAGACATAATGATAAATACTCTATGTTACAAGGATAAATACTTATAAGAAATAATGATAAATACTTTTTTGAACATCAATTAACAGATAAGCATTATTAACGGAAATTATTTTTAGATAACAGTATAATTAATGCAGAGATTGTTTTTAAAGGAATAATTAATGCAGGAATTGATATTAGAGGAAGGCATAATTAATGCGGGGATGGGAGTGAGGGATTTCTTATAATTAGTGGGGGATAAAAGAAAATTTTTAGGAAAATTAGTGGGGGGATACATAGCAGTTAAGGAAGAGAGAGTGCGGGGAAAATGGGGAGATGAGAGTGAGGGGTTTGTTATAATTATTCTTTTTTTTATTAAATAAAGTTCCATTTTTTATTTGCAATTAATTGTAAATTGTTAATTATCATAGTATAGCCATAATTTATAGTTTTGCAACTGTATTAATGATATATTTTAGCTTATAGTTTCCATTGCACTGACTTATAATTTATAATGCTCTAATTTATAATTCAAATTATCAATCATAATTTAAGAAATTTATTTTAATTTTAACTCTAAATTTAATTCGAATTATAAATTAGAATTTTGAAGGAGCAAAGTCAGTCGGGATTTCCATTGCACTGACTTATAATTTATAATGCTCTAATTTATAATTCAAATTACCAATCATAATTTAAGAAATTTATTTTAATTTTAACTCTAAATTTAATTCAAATTATAAATTAGAATTTTGAAGGAGCAAAGTCAATCGGAACCGATAAATCTCCATAAAAATTAAAAATTAAAAATCTAGAGGGGACAGTTGCATTCCGGTCCAATGTGGATCCTCTCCTTATTGGCACTCAAGAATCATGTGGCTATATTGCAACTAAAAATAATATTATTATATATTTTAGAGTCCAAATTATAATTAGTCAATAAATGAGCATTTAAGCACAAATACAACGATGTTGAAATTTAATTTTAGAGAGCAGAATGGAAAAAAAAAGGTGATGCTTTGAGGACTATTTGTCTAATTTACTTTTTCTATGAAATTATTTGGATCTTTTGGATGCAAGTATTTGGCCTTATTTTGTTTGTTAACAAATTAGATGGGGAAAGAACAATGAAGACTTTAATTTGCTTAGAGTTATCATTAGCGTTTAAATTTTGCTCTCTAATTGTTGAAAGGTCATATTAGAAAATGACACTACTTTATTGGAAACATTATGTGAAACTGCTACATGAAGCACTTGTCAAAAGTGAAGCTTTTATGAGATTCTATAGATCAGGAAGATCCAAAAGCTAAGATTTAATCATGATTTTAATTTAGACACACTCTTTTTATTTTCCACAAAAGAAGAAAAATTTATAATTATGAAAAGAAAACAAAAAAGATATTTAAAAGCTTTGTGAATTTAATTTGATCAAATGTGATAATGAGCGCACATTTTGGGAGGCAAAAGCATGAAATAAAAGAGACTTTATTTCATGTCAAGAGTTGATGATTCAATGAACCATCATATTTTATGAAAAAGGAAAATAAAAATATCTCTAACCTCTAACCTCTAACCTCTAACCTTAGTGCATGGCAACGTCCAAATAAAATAAATTAATAAAAAAAAACCAAGGATGTTGTCCATTGTTAATTGGCTACCCAATAATCTATCCATGATTAAAAAATGTGTACCACTCTTTGTAAATTGTAAGTAAACACTGTATGTTTCTGCATATATGTTACTGATTCTTTTTATGGAGGTGCTATGACACTAACATCTTTGTGTATTCAGAGTAAGCTTATACTTTTTGTGTGAAAAGTTGTAAGTTTAAAATTCAGTTAAAATAATTTATAATGCTATTTATAATTAAGACACTTGATCTCACCTTTATCAAAAAAAAAAAAAAAAAAAAAAAGACTAACCTCTTTATTAGGGGCGGAGGTATGTAGATTGAATCCCATTTTTCATTATTCTTTTTTTTGTATTTATGTATGGTTTTCTATATAATTTAGAGTAAAACATCATGGTTTTTCTTACCATAAAATTTTTATATAATTGACATACAATTACGTTTAACCCTCATAATTTGAATATTCCAATCCAGCAAAATTTATCTACAAACTATGATAGTGGGTTGTCTTTAAATTTGTAAAGTAGTAGGGTTTTGAGTGTAAAATTATCAAAAGGAAGAAGGAAAGGGCCATGATTTAGGTCATATGAGAACATATATTCACTCTTAATAATTCTCCACTTTTGCAACCTTAAACAAAAGATTGAAAGGTACAAGGATTGATTAGAAAATTTAAAAAAGTATTTGGACTTGAGCACTATCTATTAGATATTTATAAGTGATTAGTGATACCTTACCAAGTATAGAATATTGATATGTTATGTTATCTTGCCTTGGGTAGGCACTTGTCAAGCAATCAAGATTGTTTAATTTATTTAAGGTGAAAATTAATGAAATATCTTTAGCATACGCACGCCTTCTATATAAAGCAAGTGGATTATTAATTGGTGAAGTTATTTATTTATTTATGATATGATATGATATATATAATGTTGGTCAAAAATTGTGTGTGTGTGTGTGTGTGTGTGGGGGGGGGGGGGGGGGGGGGGGGGGGGGGGTGTTCTTGCTGCTGTAATCTCTTTTGTTTTCATGTGCAAAAGTCTAGTTGTTTATTTTCTTCAAAAGAGAATAGTTGAACTTAATAATTATCTCCTAAAAAAAAAAAAAAACGCTACCCACCCAGTAGTACAATAATACAATTTATTATATTGTTAAATATCTTTAGTACAATAATACAAGCCCCCACCACCTCCGTGATCACATAGATGTTTGCCGTAAGAGTATAATTAATTATTTGATTCAAAAGTATACACATCTTGCTAAGTATCTTAAGTTTAAAAAAAAAAAAAAAAAATTAAATGCACCATTGACTATTGACTATTGACTATGTGTTCCAAACATATCTCACATATTTATGTTTGTTCTCAAAATTCAAACCAGCTCAACATGATATTTATATTAAAATATACTTAGAGACCAAGTTTTATATATTTTAAAAAAAAATTACTGTTTTATTAGACTGGTACAAAATCATTGCTTCTACCCCATTAAAAAGAGTGATTTTGTATCTATTTAAACAAAAAGTAAAAAATTTCAAAAAAAATATAAAATTTGATTTCTAAGCACATTTTAACACGGATATCATATTGAACATTATTCAAATCAAATGTTGAAAACTTTGAAAACAAAAATAGAAATATAGAGTATAGTTAAAGCACAAAACAAATAGTGATTTTAACCCTACTCTAAAAAAAAAAAAACTTTCTTATTGATCCACTTTCATTAATATGGAACGTGTCGTTATAGTATAAAGTATAAACATCAAATTCAATAGTATAAACACCCGCTTGATAGAAAGCGATACACATAGAAAACTAACTGAGACGTGAAGAATGACACGTTTTTTTTTTTTTTTTTTTTTTTTTTCTGAAATTGGAAAGACCACTGTTTATTAATCAGACCGAAACTTTTTTAGTTTACACTTCAATTAATCCAAATTAAATAAACACCACTCATTAGGGATGAAAACAGAGCGAATAATGCTCATACCATATCCGCATCTGTCGAATAATGAGTGGATACAGATTCAAATATAAATATAAAACGAATAATGATCGGATAATTAAGATATATAAACTTTTAAAATATAAATATTAATTAAAAAAATAAATATAAGTATTAATGATAACTATAAGTGGATGGAGAGATGAGAGATAATCTATTCATATAATATATATATATATATATATATAGAGAAATGGTAACAAAAGATGTCGTGGCCTAGTGATTTGAAGTTTAGTTCAAAGATCTTGAGATGAGAGTATATGAGTTCAAATTTCAACTATAACAAATATTAATTTCTCTTTTATTGGAGTCGAGCCAAATTATTGGGTTTCGAATATCAGCTCCATTTAGAACTTTGAATCCGTATCTGGATCTTCTTTGGATATTCAAAAATTATCCAAATTCATATCTAGGAATTATCTAAATCCGAACTATCCGCTATCCGGATTTGAATTATATGCGGATACAGAGCGGGCACCAAACTTTTTGGTGCATGGACTGATGAAGCTCACCAATTTTTTTGTTTTTTTGGTATTTTTTTTGGTGCGCGCCAAATATATATATTTTTTCTTTAGTTATGTTCTAAATTTTTCGAAATATTTGAACTATTTTTTTATGTTCTATTATATTTTGTTACGTGGTATTTAGAATTAGAGATGGGCTACGGTGAGTTGCGAAGTAAAATGCATTTCTACTTCACGCCGTATTTTTATTTTGAAAGTTCAAACGACCGATCCGAACCGTTAGATGTTTAATCCATATTGAAATGTGATTGGAGACCAAATTTTATATTTTTTGGAATTTTTTTTACTATTTATTAAGCATTTTTAAAATTACTGTTTTGCTGGAAACAGTAAAAAATAGTAACATTTTCTGGACCATCAGATCAACAACTTTCAAAATTGCTTAATAAAAGGTAAAAAAATTTCAAAAAATATAAAATTTGGTCTCCAAGCATATTTCAATATGGAGAACAAAATGAACGGTTGGGATCAACATTTTGTACTTTAAAATCGCAAAATATGAGCAGAAAGTAAAATAGTCGCTTTATTTCGTAACTCATCGTAGCCCGTCTCTTAGAATTATATATACATATAAAATTTGACAATGAAATTGTATAAAATAAAACACACTTGTTTAACAAATAAAATTTTGGACTAAATTTGAACTAAAAATAACTACAATAAATTATATGCACAATTTTAGCAGCGTTTTATACTAAATTGGGGGACCAAAACGTTTGAACATCTAACGGTTTGGATTGGCTGTTTGGACTGTTTGGAGGCTAGGAACAAACTTTTTGATCTTAGCCAGCCTCTATCTATCCATGTGTACGTCAGGGTGTGTGTTATATGACATCAAATGGGGTTTATTAATTAATTAATTAATTAATTAGATTGCAGCGGAATTTGAGGCTTTTAGTCAAATCTGTTGCCATGCTTTGTTGTAAACAATATATTATCTTGTCCTTGTCAATTGTCATCCCCAAAATATATACTTGATTAACTGTTCAATTCAGCATCAAATTGTATGAAATCAAATGTCTCCAATTGACTAATGACAAAGCGAAATTTAAATGAAAAAAAAAAAAGGATTTATAATGGGTATAAAATCAATTATTCTTAAAATTAGAGAGGTCGATATATATTGGCTCCTGTAGTACCGTAACCAAATAGCTATTTATTAATGTTTGTAAGAAAAAAATGATTGGCTTCTCGTAGGTTGTAAACTTGTAATCCGACCTCCTCTGACAGGTCACTGGTACTTGTAATAATAAATTTTTGCATTAATATCTGAGAGTCTGAGACTGAGGCCAATTTTTCATTTTTCTAATATTTTTATTTAATTTTTAATTTTTGTCAGAGGACATTTGCAATAATAATTTTATACGAGAAGATCCTGTAGACCTATATAATGTGGTGGTTGTCAAGATAATTGGACAATTAATTGGTCCCTCCCATGACCTTCGGATCCTCTGCGGCGCTTTCATTGATCCACATGGTATCACAAGTCTCTGAAATAGACCTCCGTTTGAGAATTGAGATAGTAGTTCCATTTCATCCATTTACTCTTGAATAGGGGTTTAAATACCTCATTAATTAATTTTGTGTCTCAATCAATCATGTTCTTATACCGTTATTTCTATTTTCAAATTTTAAATATTTCCATATTAAAATGTACCTGAAAATCAAATTTTATATTATTTTAGAACATTTTTATTATTTTTTAGTTAGTTACAAAGCCGTTTTTTTTTCCCTACCACTCTCAAAAATCAAAATTAAATGAATGCCACTCAAATAATCAGATTTCAGATTCCGCCACGTTTGCACCGTGGATTTGTGGACCGATTGCCAACCCATTCGCGGAATGGATCTGCAGACTGACCCGCTCGTGTGACCCGTTCGCACCGTGGATTTGCGGACCGACTCGTGAATCTACGCACTGACACGCTCGCTTTGAACCGCTCGAGTGACCCGTTCGTACTGTAGATCTGCGCACCGATCCGTTTGCACTGTGGATCTGCGAACGGGTCAACCCATTCGCAGATCCACGGTGCGAACGTGGCGGAATCTGAATTCTGATTTTTCGGATGGTATTGACCCGTTCGCAGATTTACGGTGCGAACGTGGCAGAATTTGAATTATGATTTTTCGAATGACATTCATTTAATTATGATTTTTGAGGGTGGTAGGAAAAAAAAAAATGGGGTACAAAATCAGTGTTTTACAGAAGGTCGCAAACCATATTAAATGCACGGAAGTAGAAGCTGGATGAATTGTAAAAGGACTGGTTTGCTTATTTATTGATTAGTGTTATGTTATGTAGCTCGTAGCGTCGCCAGCTTGCACTGCTTTGTCGCATTCTGGCAAAAGAGATCATAAAACATATTTTTAAATTTTAAAAAAGGTGTTCCCTTTTTTCATTTCCACATGTATGTAGGGATGTAAATGAATAGAACTTTTTTCATTTAATACTAGGTTACGTTCCTTTTCGGCAAATGGTTCAAAAATATGACATGTCATTTATGAGCGGTGAGATTGGCCAATCAAATCACCTATTTTTTTTATTTTATAGATTATGGATTGAAGAACCTAGGAGAGAATGTGCAACAATGGACCACTCGGTTGTATTTTTCAAATTATTAATTTCGATTTAGTGCAACATTTAGTTTTATTAAATGTGTCTTATCAAAATTAAACATACATCTCTGGAAGAGAAGCGCAATTCATCAATATATGTATTATATATATATATTTTTTTTGGGTGTCTCTACAGAGATCATAATTGAGGAATAAAAAATGGGGTATATACTTTTGGGGGGGGGGGGGGGGGGGGGGGGGGGTGGAGGTGGTTCATAACTTCATATATATATTTATGTAAGATGGTAACAGACATAGTTGACGCAACTCGCAAGTGATAGATATACTAATAGTTATATGTGATTAGAGGTAACGTAGCTAAGCTATTAATAAATAGTATAGTACTAACTACTAAGTACATTTATATAGTATTAATATTAATAAAAGTAGCCAGCCCATTAGCCCATTGAAGAGTATAACCTAATAACCTACCCCAGTCCCACTCAGTAGACATGCATGAGCTGATAAGCTGAGCCTGAGCAGAGCTCGCCAAAGTAACAAAATATTAATTAAATTATTATATAAATTTATTAAAACATGGGTTTTGGTTTACGAACTGACAGCGACAGTGTCAGACTGTCAGTGAAGCCAGCCATTAGGCCCATTAGGCCCATTAGGCATGAGGCATTAGCCATTAGCCATTAGCCACTAGCCATAGTCTCTCTCTCTCTCTCTCTCTGGCACACTGTCTCACTCTCACACCTCCCACGTTGACCACCACCACCACCTTCCTCCTCCTCTCTCTCCCTCTCCCTCTCACCTTTTTAATTATTTACATTTTTTTAACAATAACAACATCAAATTCAAACAGTTACTTTTTAACCATTTCTTTCTTTAATTTAACCCCTCTTTCCAGTCACTCTCCAGTCACTCTCTGTGACTCTCTCCTCTCCTCTTCCCTTTCCTTTATATATCTCCTCTCCTCCCACCTCACCATTCACCGCCTCTTTCTCTTTCTCTTTCTCTGTCCCCTCATTGCTTCCTAATCCCTCTCTACTCCAACTTTCATGCTTCGTCTTCCCTTCTTCGCGTCTTCGCTTCCTTAATCTCTCTCTCATGGCAACACATTGTCCCAATCCCTAGATTTATACCCCCGATTTAACCAAAACTTGTTTTCTTTCTTCATCCCACGGACGCTCAATCATGTAATTAATTACAAAAATTCATTCTCTTGCTACTAATTAAGTCAACAAATCTATTCCTTCTTTTGGGGACGGATTTGTTCTCTTCTCTTCATTTTTCTCTACTTGTGTAAAAAACAAATAGAGTAAAAATGGAAGAAACATTTGTGCCACTTCGTGGTATCAACAATGATTTGAAGGGCAGACTCAGGTGCTACAAGCAAGACTGGACTAGTGGTTTCAAGGCTGGTCTCAGGTTACCTTCTTTTCTTTTTTCTACATAATTCACATACTAATTCATTAATGCTTTATTTAGTTAGTTACTATTGTAATTTGAATTTCATTGGATTGGGTCATTATAGTCTTTTTTTTTATATACTTGCTGGTATAATTTCTGAACAGGTGCCTCAAACTTTCTACATAAAGCTATTTCACTAGTCTGTAACCCAATTAAATTTAAACACTTTTTTTTTACCAGTTCTTTGCAATCAAGACCAATAATTTTTTTAATGTTATTTTTTTGTGTTATAAAATTTAGGATCCTGGCTCCTACAACTTACATTTTCTTTGCATCGGCGATTCCAGTGATTTCATTCGGCGAACAACTCGAGAGAAATACTGGTATTGGATTACAGTTTCATTCCTCTTTTATCCACATCTTGCTTTTCAATTACTTAATTGTTACATCACATGTCCTCTCAAAAGTATCCAATGTACCCCCGCATGATGATGTAAGTAAATGAATTCAAGGTTTCTGAATACTGGACCAACTGTTATGGGATTTTGGATATAAAAACAGTCGGGTCATGGGGTCAGGTAACTGGTACATACCACATGTAGACTGTTTTTCACTGTACCAATCTTTTTTGTTAAGTTTATAGCATGGCCACACTCACATTTTGGCTACTAAGTTTCTTTGTTTCCTTTTGGGGTGTATATTATATGAATAAATGAAGAGGGGGTGCTGACGGCAGTGCAAACACTGGCATCAACAGCACTTTGTGGGATAATACACTCAGTGGTGGGGGGGCAACCGCTACTGATTTTAGGTGTGGCCGAACCGACTGTGCTCATGTACACATTCATGTTCGACTTTGCCAAGGACCGCCCCGATCTTGGCCGTCGCCTCTTTCTTGCTTGGACCGGTTGGTATGTTCCACTCCCTCTCTACTGTTCCTCAATTGAGAATTACTGTGGTCAACATTTGACTTTTTTTAATGATTGGGTTGATGGTTATTTAAGACTTACATTCTCTTTGAGAGAATCTTGGACAATACTAGAACATGCCATTAATGTCATGTTTCACAGGTACATGCTGGCTCAAATTGTAACATTATTATTTTTTTTTTTATGACAACTTAAAAGTTGATTGTTGTTGGTTGGTAGGGTATGTGTGTGGACATCACTGTTGCTTTTCTTCATGGCCATATTGGGTGCATGTTCTATCATAAACCGGTTTACTCGTGTGGCTGGTGAGTTATTTGGCCTTCTCATCGCGATGCTATTTATGCAACAAGCTATCAAGGTTAGTTAGTTAGTGTTAACTATCGTTTTAGTTTCCTTCTTAGGTACCCTGTTAGCCCACTTTTGAACAACCCAATAATTCCATGGTCCATTTAATGGTCCAGTATGTCAAAGTCAAGTGACTGGACATTTTTTTTTTTTTTTTTTTGAGTAAGAGATTCTTTTTTATAATTGAGGCCCTTGGGCTTGTTTCTTTAGAATTAAAAAAAAAAGACTCCCTCACCACTTTACTACGATATTCATAGCTATGCATTGATAATAAAATTAAAATTTGGACTTTTATATTTATAAAGGGGCTTGTTGATGAATTCCGTATACCCAAGAGGGAAAATCCAAATTCAGTCCAGTTCCTTCCATCATGGAAATTTGCAAATGGAATGTTTGCACTGGTGCTCTCTTTTGGCCTTCTCCTGACAGCACTGCGCAGCAGAAAGGCACGGTCTTGGCGTTATGGATCAGGTGTGTATGTGTGTGCGTGTGTCACAATCTCGGCCAACAGTCGTGTCTGTTATTTTAAAATGGGTGATATGATATGATATGATATGCTTGGTTGTATAGGTTGGTTAAGGGGCTTTATAGCGGATTACGGGGTGCCGTTGATGGTTCTTGTTTGGACGGGAGTGTCTTACATACCTTATGGCAATGTCCCAAAGGGGATTCCTCGACGCCTCTTTAGCCCCAATCCATGGTCTCCTGGTGCATACGACAATTGGACCGTCGTCAAGGCATGTAACAACCACCTCCTTTTCTCAATTTCATGTATCATTTGATTGGCAAAGAATCGAAATTTGATTGGCTCAAATTAAAATTCAAACAGGATATGCCAAATGTACCATTTCTGTACATCCTCGGCGCCTTCATACCCGCTACAATGATAGCAGTTCTATACTACTTTGACCACAGCGTGGCTTCTCAACTGGCTCAACAGAAGGAGTTCAACTTAAGGAAGCCAGCTTCCTTTCACTATGATCTCCTTCTCTTGGGCTTTTTGGTAAATTTCTTGCTTATCTAACAATTAACTGGTAAAATTTAGGTATGCATTTTTTTTATCTTTGTTTTTGTTTTTCTTTGTGAAATAACAGACATTGTTATGTGGTCTACTTGGAATCCCTCCATCAAATGGTGTGATTCCACAATCTCCGATGCATACAAAGAGCTTGGCTACCCTCAAGCATCAGGTAAATTAATTAATTAATTAATTAAAAATGCTTTGTATTCTTTCCCCCTTGTATATATAATAACTATTTGCATGTAGATCCTTAGGAGCAGGTTGGTGGAGACGGCACGGAAAAGCATCCAGGAGAACTCGAGCTTGAGTCAACTGTATGGTAACATGCAGGAGGCGTATGATCAAATGCAAACGCCTCTGGTGCACGTGCAGTCGTCATCATTGGCAGGAGCAAGAGGGCTTCGGGAGCTGAAGGAGTCGACAGTGGAGCTGGCAGTGCGAACAGGGAGCATGGATGCACCGGTAGACGCGACGGTGTTCGATGTGGAGAAGGAGATCGATGAACTGCTTCCGGTGGAGGTGAAGGAGCAGCGGGTGAGCAACCTTCTTCAAGCTGCCATGGTTGGGGGTTGCATAGCAGCCATGCCTTTGCTCAAACGCATCCCTACCTCCGTCCTTTGGGGCTACTTTGCCTTCATGGCCATTGAATCCCTACCCGGCAACCAGTTCTGGGAGCGCATTCTCCTCCTCTTCACTGCCCCTGCCCGTCGCTTCAAGTCTGTACACCTCCTTTCTCCTCTCCATTATTTATTTATGAGTGATGCTATGGTACTATGCAAAGCGCATAATGGTCTGTACTATGGATCAATATCTCCATTTTCAAAGTCCAAACAATTGATTTGAATGTTCATCATGATCTCCAAATAAAAATGTACTTGTATATCAATTTTTACATTTTTTAGAAACTTTTTATTATTTTTTAAGATAAGTAGAATATGACTTCATCTTAAAATTATAGACCATTCAAAAGTAGTGATTTTTTATCTATCTAGAAAAATAGTAAAAATATTCTATAAAATGTAAAATTAAGTCTGCAAGTACATTTTCATGTGGAGATCACGTTGAATGGTTTGATCGACTATTTTGATTTTTGAAAATGAAAATATTGATCCGTAGTACGAAGCAATCTGTGCTATGCATAGTACCATAGCCTTACTCTTTATTCATTCTGTCAACTTCATCTCTTCTCACTATAATATTAATAATAATATTATCATTATTAAAAAAAAGGGTGCTTGAGGAGTACCATGCCACTTTTGTGGAGACGGTGCCATTCAAGACCATCGCATACTTCACGCTCTTCCAGACCAGCTACCTGCTCATCTGTTTCGGCATCACTTGGATCCCCATAGCCGGTGTCCTCTTCCCTCTCATGATCATGCTTCTTGTACCAGTGCGTCAGTACATTCTCCCCAAGATGTTCAAGGGGGCCCACCTCACCGATCTTGATGCCGCTGAGTACGAAGAATCACCTGCCATTCCTTACACCCTACCAATGGTTCGTTGCTTTCACTTTTTTTATTCACATTCTTTGTTTTGGATTTTATAATTTATTAACCAATTTATTATATATCATATCAATGAAATGGAATTGCAGCAAGAGTTTGGGACTCCTGTGAGGCGAGCAGAGAGTGGTGAAATACTGGATGACATGGTGACAAGAAGCCGAGGAGAGGTTAAGCGGGTGAACAGTCCCAAAATCACAAGCTCTGGTGGGACCCCAGTGTCAGAGCTGAGGAACCGCAACAGCCCCCGCTTGTCAGAGAAGGCGTACAGTCCCCGCATCTCTGAGCTCAGGCAGGATCGGAGCCCACTTGTTGGAGGCCTCAGCCCAAGAACCGGGGAGATCCGGCCGTCGAAGCTAGGAGGAGACAACACTAATAAAAAATAGCTAATCTAGCTTAGAGATATATATCACATGTTCTCTGGTGTTCATAAACCATAGCTCTCAATCTTATTGTTTAATATGTTAGGTTTTTTTCGAGTATTTAATTAATCTTTTTTTTTTTTGTACTCTCAGTTGCAATATGCTATTTGGCTTTTTTTTTTTTTTTTTTTTTTTTTAATTTGTATGTGCTCCTATAAAAGAGCCATATGTAATGGAGTTTGGGAAATGGTACGTAATTGTGGACATGTCTTATTCATACTCTCCTTTCGTTTTCTTAAATTTCATTGTTATGTAAACATGTTCATGGCCAATAAATAGGGGTCATCAAACGGTCAGTTTGGTTAAAACTAAATTTAAATACTTAAATCAAAATTTTATTCAGTTCTAAAAAATTTAACCGGATAAAAATTTTAAAAGTCAAAATTAAATACATAAACAGATACATTTAATAATTGTAGAAATAAATACTAAGGTACATATCAGTTGAATCAAAACAAGAGAGATTTAACTGAACCAAAACCAAAGTAATTCAAGTAAATATCAAATAAATTTTGATTTGTTTGATTGAACCAAAATAAGATAAATTAACCCTAATTAAATATAAAAAATCAAAATAATTCAAAATTTCAACCGAACCATTTATCTATTTGTTTGAAAACTCTCTTATTTAATTGAACTGGAATAAGAGAAATTAAACCGAACTAAATATAAAAAATCAAAATACTTCAAAATTTTAACCGAACCAAACATTTAATCTCAAATTTATCGGTTTGATTGAAAACTAAATAAACAGGATTTAATGAACAACCCTACCAATAAGTGTAAGCATAATGTCTAGATTGCAAGATAATAATATGTTCATACAAAGAGCCATGAATTTTCATACATGTATAAACTATATGTCTTTTAACATAGGTCGGTAGGCGAGATGGTGAACATAAAAAATGGAATATATAAAATAATAACCTTGAAATGGAAAATCAAGAAATGTTATCTATCTAATATGTACATAAAGTATAAATTATCCTTATCCTCCAATTGCTTAGAAGATAATTATGATTATTTTCTTCCCTATCATATCATCACCTAATATTATAATATAATGTTTTTCGACATATCCTGATCCTATCATCACCCAACGCATGCAGCGTATGTGATTCTGTAAGTGGATGTACTTGTATATTGTTTATTTATTTATTTACTTTTTTTTCTTAGGTTAATCCATGTGTTCCATTATTATAGTCTAAGAAGATATTGCTATTTAATTATTTTAGTGTATAACCCTATAAAAAAAAACATCTATCCCTCAAAATAAATTTACAAGAAAATGGTAAATATAATAAAAGGTGGCTAGCTATTGATTTGTAATTAATGAAGAAAGTTACATTACAGATTACATCCATGTAATATTTAGTTGCTAGTACTAAAATCCAAACATGCATTATGTAGTGACATGACTAATGATATTGCTATTTAATTATTTTGTGTAAATTCCACCAATTAATGTTATGTACCATTCTATAAACCTATAAAAAAACATCTGTCCCTCAAAATAAATTTACAAAAAAAAAAAAAATGGTAAATAAAAGGTGGCTAGCTAATGAAGAAAGTTACATTACATCCATATATGTAATATTTAGTTACTAGTACTAAAATAAAAGGTGACATGACTAATGATGCTATGATAACTAAGAAATAAAGTTGAAATATGATTGATAGTGATGTATATATTTGGCATATCCATACATATTTCGCTTTATTAGCACCTAGCTTAGCTAGGCTTCTTTTGAGGTTGTCATGATATTTTCTTTTGAAAGCGAAACCACCGCAATTAAACAAAAAAGTTGCATAATAATGATCAATGAATCCGACATCTTGAAGACACCATGCATGTGTAAATCTTTACATTAAATCAGCATTATAATTTGTACTGTTTCTCTGTGAAATAATAATAATAATAATAATAATAATAATAATAATAATAATAATTATTATTATTATTATTATTATTATTATTATTATTATATGCAAGAGAGGCTATGGTACTATGCATAGCACAAATTGATCTGTACTATGGATTAAATGTTATACTTTGTTATAATTGTTTTACATAGCTAGGTAGAAAATTACTTCATTTAAAGATCATTCTAGATCATTCAAAAGTAGTGCTTTTCTACTTTACTAAACAAATAGTAACAAAATTCTAAAAAAAATATAAAATTGATTAACATGAAAATCATGTTGAACGGTTTATATTTGAATATATGAATCTTGAAAACAAAAATATTGATCTGTAGTACAGACCAATTTGTGATATATACATAGCACCATAGCCTCACTCATAATATTTGACTTAATGTATGGACCGTTTTGATTAATCTTTTAAAAAAAATGTATTAGTGCATGACTTTTTGGAGACATAATTTATAGGGATAGCAATGAAGATTTGGAGAATTAATGGGCGGTGGCGTGGTGTAGCTACAACAACAACAACAACTACAGAAGAAAGAGAAAGAGAAAGAGAAAGAGAAAAAGAAAAAGGAGAGATGGTTTGGATGGATATAAATTCAGAAAAAAATGACAAGGCAATATGATAGATTCACAGTAGAAAGACGACACAAATAGACAAGACATAGGTTTGGAAAGGCAGAGAGCGAGAGGAGAGGAGATTGGAATGGACGGTGGTAAAATATTTGGTCGGAAACTATGAAATATAAATGAATAGAGAGAGAGAGAGAGAGAGAGAGAGATCAATGCAAATAAAGGAAAAAGGCAAAGGATAGGTGGGGGGTCATTCATTCATTCTTGCAACCAAAATCAAAACTCAGCTTAAATTCAATTTAACTGTCCTTGCAATTCCAACACTACTACAATATTTGGACTATCATATATACACATCATATCATATGTCATTTTACTTTTGAAGGAAAATAAACGTGTATATATATACGAGTTAGGCTAATATGACACTAGTATTATATAAAACTAAATAACACCACATCTTAAATCCTTAGATCTGCTTTAAGATCCGTAATATCCGCTTTTACTGTTCAAGTACTTCATTTTGTACGGATCTTAAAGCAGATCTAAGAATTTAAGATGTGGTGTTATTTAGTTTTATATAACACTAGTGTCATATTAACCCAACTCTATATATACACATTTCACTAGCAGAATGGAATGGACATGTGATATGACTATATACAGACGGCCTTCAGTATGGACAAGGATACACACAGTCACACACACAAATATATGATTGAGGCTATAGTATTTTGCAAAGTGTGAAATGCTCAGTGTTATGGATTAATATCTCCATTTACAAAGTTCTAACAATCAATCTGAACAGTTCAACATGATCTCCATATAAAATGTACTTGGAGACAAATTTTACAGTTTTGAAAAAAAAAATTACTATTTTTTAGATAAGTAAGAAAACACATGATCTAAAGATTTTGAACTATCCAAAATTAGTGATTTTCTACCTATTTTAAAAAAAAAAAACTAAAATATTAAATTTGGTCACTATGTACATTTTGATAGGAAGATCATTTTGAGCGGTTCAAATTAATTGTTTGGTCTTTAAAAACAATGACATATATATATATATATATAGAGAGAGAGAGAGAGAGAGAGTTAGGCTGGGGTGCTATGGATAGCATAGTGGCCTCCCGTGCTACGGCTCAATATTCGAGTTTTCAAAATCCAAACGGTCGATCCGAACCGTTCATTGTTTAATCCATATTGAAATGTGCTTGGAGACCAAATTTTACATTTTTTGGAATTTTTTTACTATTTATTAAGCATTTTTGAAACCGCTGTTTTCCAGTGGTGCAGAATTTTAATAAAAACAGCGATTTTGAAACCATTTTAATAAATAGCAAAAAAATTCCAAAAAATGTAAAATTTGGTCTCCAAGCACATTTCAATATGGATTAAACAATGAACGGTTCGGATCGACCGTTTAGATTTTGAAAACTTAAATATTGAGCCGTAGCACGGGAGGTAACTATGCTATCCATAGCACCTCAGCCTAACTCTATATATATATATATATATAGAGTAAAGCTAATATACACTTAAGTGTACCAATGAACCCATACACTTAACCTTAGGACCGTACGATTAGCTTTGAGATTCGTGTATCACGACTTTTAAAGAAGCTACACGACTTTTAAAGAATCTACACGAATCTCAAAGCTAATCGTATGGTTCTAGGGTTAAGTGTATGGGTTCATTGGTACACTTAAGTATATATTAGCTTTACTCATATATATATATATATATATATATATCCATAAAACAAACTGATCAGTGCTTTGCAAAATACCATATATAGCCTCACTCATACACATGTCATATCATATCACACTGCAGGAGAGGATACATACAAGGAATGGTTGTTTCCTTTTCTCCACTGAACAGCAATCTTTCATGTCTTCTTCTCTTCTTGCCTGTTGTTTCTCTCTCCTCTCACACACACACTCTCTTTCATTCTATCTTTTGTTGGGAGATCAATATCACCCAATATTACATGTTCTTTTGGTAGAAAACACATGCACACACAAAAATTCACTTATCCTCAGTTTTATTTAAGCAAAATGTTTGGTACCAACCAATATGTACCACACCCAAAATTTATCACTCATGCATTACTTCAATTTCTGACTCATAAAAACCCTGGATGAATTAAAAACAAAAAAAAAAAATTTGACTACAAATTGTTTCCAACTAACTTCAAAAAGGAGCAAGAAAAATACAACAATTCCAAGAGACAAAGTTGCAAAACCATTATTACTCTGGGAAAAAAGCATCAGAATTTGAACTTTGAAAAACTTTATTTTGACTTGGAGAAACTGCGGCCGGTTATTTGCTCGGATTCATACAGCATGTGATTTATGAGGCCCCTTGCAGCACTGAAAAAACAGATTTCTCACATTATTTTTTAAATATATATATATATATTTTTTTTCAGTTTTGCTCCTCCAGAACCTCAGAATATCAGTAATATCCCTGAACTGAGAGAAATCACATGTACCCATGTAATACATACAAAATAAGTAAATAACACATCACTCTCTTCCAATTTTTCAGTAAATTCTCAAGACTTCTGTTCTGTAGCACAAGAAATGAGCAAAGAGAGGTTTGCTTGGGCATATTTCAAACAAAGGGGAAAGAGAGGCAGAGAACCTAATTTTCACTTTCTGTAGAGATATGCATGAAATTTTATATTACATGTGCCAAAAGATACAAAAAAAAATATAGCACAAAGTAGGTACATACTCATCCTTGAGTTTTTGTATCTTTTCAGGATCAGTTTCATTTTTGTGCATCTTGAACTGCTGCCTCACCATGTTCACTAGTAAACCTGTATTGTGTTTCTGAAATTGAATTAAAGCGAATTAATTAACATCAAATAAAAACATTTAGTATGACATAATCAGGCAAAATAAAGGTAGAAAGGCATTCATGCTTAGTTGACATTTATTGACAGAATCAAGCAAATTTGGAACTGTTCCAAATTTAGAGTTGAACCAATTTTGTTCTCCATTGAAGTTTTGAGTACACAGATCCATAAATGAACCTTAAATATTAGGCTCAAATCATAAACCTTCTTTGGATTTGTGCAATATGAATAATTTCTGTTGGTTTTCTTTCTTCAAATTAAAATTTTCAAGTAATAAGATAACACAAAATCTTTTTAATTCAAACCCCACAATAACTAAATCTCTCTTACGACAAAACCAACTAACAAATCAATCTCATAATTAGAACTTTACTAATGCAAATAAACAATACCAGCATAGGCTTAAATTAAACTGAACAGAGGTACCAAATAGTCGAGCACAACACTAATATGACGTGTTTCGTTTCAGAAATAGCTAAAGAAATAACTAGTCTAGTTGGATTTTAAGTTGAATTCAGTAACAACCCAAAATGCAATGCTAACAAAATTTTACTACTGGTACATTCCAAGACCAAACCTCACTGTAGTTGTAACATCAACTGTACTGGTACAAATTACCATGCAGTAATAAAAAGAAAAAAAAAAGAAGAAGAAGAAGGTACCTTTTGACCAATATACCTAGCCCTCCTCAAACATTCTCTGTACAACTACAACATAAAAAATAAATAAATAAATAAACAAAAAAAAAACACCCGATCAGCATCAATTCCAAATTCACAATAGAAACGGGAGGAGAAAAAAATGGCTAAAGAGAAGCACTTACGCGGATTACATTGTCGGCTAGTTCAGGAGGCAACGATCCCTGAAGCGAAGGCATTTTTTCTTCGATCCTCTTTTGGGAGTTGGGAGAGAGAAAGGAAAGAAAGAAAGTGGCGTCTGCCTTTGTTTCCCATGGGCCTTGGGCCTTGGGCCTCAAATTTTAAATTAGAAGAAGAATCTCAGATAAGCGAAAGTTGAATCCCTTCTACAATGTAATATGTATGGCATTCATTACAAGGGCCTTTTGCAAATTGCAATTCTGGAAATTTTCCAATATTAAGGGTTCTACAGTTCTACTTCATTTACGAAATTTGGAATTTAGTTTTGAATTTTGAATTTTAAATTTTGGAATTTACATATTAAATTGTCCTTTCAAATTTCGAAATATTTCAAAATAAGAATTCCCTATTTTTAAAATAATTGAATATACAATTTTATATTTGAAATAGAGGACTCAAATGCTCCATTGCTTTCATGCTTCAATTATAACTCGCATCTTTATCTCCGATTTCAAAGTCTAAATAGATAATTTGAACTGCTCAACATGATACCTCACATTAAAATGTGCTTAGAGACCAAATTTAAATTTTTTTACTATTTTTTTAAATAGATACAAATTACTGTTTTTTAGAAAATTTAAATTTCCAAAAAATATAAAATTTTGTCTTCAAGCACATTTTAATGTGGATATTATGTTGATCTGAACCGTCTGTTTGGACTTTGAAATTAGAGATAAAAATATGGAATATGATTAAGACATGAAAGAAATGGGGCTTTTGAGCCCTCTTTGAAATATTGGATTGTAAATTTGTGAAGTTTTGTGTTATTATTTTCCAAAACTGAACCTGAAATTCCACAATTCATAAATATAACATCTTCAATTTCTAGATTTTGAAAATGCAAATCAGCTTGTAGCCAAAAGTTTTAGAATTGAAGCCTATCTATAGGCATTTTATTTTTGCATTATAAAGAAAAGAAAAAAATTAACAGCACCACATTCATCCTTCTTCCAAAAAACATTGATTGCAAAATAATAATAAAAAAAAGAGTACGGAACAAATATGTTGATTAAGTAAGAAAGAAATGCTGAAAACAACCATCAATAATCTCTCAACTCTTAATTTATTAGTTGACAGGGGTGGGCTCGAAATCAATGACAAGGACTTTGTCGAGAGCAGGGAGGAAGATGTTTGCAAATTCTACGTGATCCGGATGCACAATGTACTCCGCAATTCCTTGCTTGCTATCGAATGTCGACTCAAACACGTGTGTGAATCCCTGGTGCAAGTTCTCTATGCTCACATCTTTTCCCCTGAAATCAAGTTTTTTTTTTTTTTTGAAAGAAGAGTAACCGATTTCCATTAATATGGAAACCAAAAGAGTTGTTACAGCATGAACTGGTACCAGTAACAGAAGTACCAACACTAGCAGCAAAAATGTATTAAGCAAATACCTCAAAACAAACAAGCAACAAAACTAACAGTAAAATACTAACCTATCAACACATCAACATAGAACAATCATATGCCTAACAATTACAAGGTAGACCCTGTAAAACAACAAAAGTTCCAAATAGACAATTATGCAAACTAGTCCCTAACTTCTAAGATAATTATGAGAACCACATCTGTGGAGATTTTGTGAAATCATTGCTCACTTGTACTACATAATTACTGATTATTTATTTACTTAGGTTACTGGTTACTGGTAGGAATTTACCAGAATCAGAACCAGATCAGACTGTCAGATCTGGCACTGGCAAATAAAGCAATAGAGGAGAGGTAGGTAGTAGAGGATCTTAACTAAATGATCCTGATTGATTAAGATTCAGAGGTAGCAGCAGGGTGTTTCTTATCATTGAAGACTGAAATTCTGTGAACCGCACCTGTGTAGACTTTGTGAAATCATTGCTCACTTATACTACAGAATATATTACTGATTATTTATTTCAGGTTTGATAGGGACGATTCAGGCTTAACTGCACAGCTCAGGAATCAACCAGGATCATTTAGTTAGGTTATTGGTTACTGGTAAGATTTTACCAGAACCAGAACCAGAACCAGATCGGACTGTCAGATCTGGCACCAGAGGTAGGAGCGGGGTGTTTGTTACCAGTGGAAAGCTTTCATGGAAGGGACGAGAGAGACGAGGTTGGCGTAACCCTTGATCAGCTCTTCTATCTTCTCCTCTGTCACCTCTTCCTTGAATTTTGCCAGTAGCACATGCTTCATCACCATCTTCTTATCCTCTCTCTTCTCTCTCCTCTCTATCCCTCACCATTGCTTTCCTCGCAAATCAAAAGTCAAAATACTTCAGGAACTTGCCTGGAATTCACATCCCCTCAGGTTACCTTAATGAGTACAATTGAATCGGACGGTCCAAAATTGTCCTTTTAAAATTGGCACGAGCCTCAAAGCACAAATAATACTGCCCATCCGAGCAGGCACCGGTTGTGAGTAAATTCAGGCCGTCCGTTTCAATTGTGGTCAGTGAGGTACCTGAGAGGAAACGGAAAAAAATGAGGACTGAGAAGATAGAATAGATCATAGTAATTCCCGGATTTATTTTATAATTTTTATTTTTGGAGAATTTCATATATACCCTTACAAAATTAAGAAATGACATATTATCCCCTCTAAGATTCATAGTATTGTGTTTATCCTTTTAAACTTCAAAAACTCTAATGCAAAAAAAAAAAAAAAACTCACAAATTTATTTATTTAATTGTCTTTTCTATTAAAACTAATTTTAAATTTATGAAGTATCGATTTTGTCCTTCATTACAAAAATATAAACTATGTATCATGTTTAAAAAAAAATATATCTTCGGTTTCTGAAAACAAATTAATTATTTCTTTACTTTTAACACTTACAATACTTAATGCCACTATATAAACGGTTTCGATCATACAAATGGTAATAATTATTATTTTCAGATTGCTATAATCATACTTGTGAGTTTTAATAGAAAAGATAAGAAGTTGGATAGATTTGTGAGTTTTTAAAATTCAAAAAAGTAAATATGATATTACGGACTTTTGAAAAAAATTACGTAATTTTGAGATTTTTAAGGGGATCACCTAAAATTCCCTAAAAAATATATAGTTTAAGATGATGTAAAAAGATCTAACAATCTCATAAGACATTTTTTATTCATAAGACATTTTTTATGTGAACAAAATAGAATTTTTAAAAAAATGAAGAAAAATTAATTAAGAGAGATATTGTATTATTATGGACAGAACTAGAAAATTTAGACAATAGTGTTAAAATTTAAAATGCATAATTTATGGCTGGAACTTAAACTCAAATCTCCAAAATAATTAATTAGAATTCGACACTAAACTAGTACAAATCTGGGCTATATATATATAAACTCGGCCTTGTGCATTATCTGACAAAATAAGTGAATAAAATATAATTGTCCATCCATTAAAATAATTAATTAATATTGATAATGAGAAGTGTTGCGTGAATAGGAGCTCCGCGAATAACTGCGATCCCTTTTATTCACGGGAAGGACGAAGGAATGCGCATCTTTCTTCTTCTCGTTTTTCTTTCTCATTAAATAAAATGTTATGACAATCAATTGTTTATGTACCACCTTCCACGTACTCGTAGTTTATTTATTTATTTGTCTGTCCCCAAAACGGCTAAAATTTTTAACAGATCTTTTTTGGCTTCATGTAGCGTACAAACTATAGAATTAAAACTATGATGTATATTGTTCGTGCGCTGCATGAAGCCAAAACTTCTCTGTTAAAGTCTTTACCCCACAAAACAATAAATAAAATACTTTTGCAGTGAAGACCTCAAAAAGGGCAATTATTATTAAACAAAGGGAAATAATTAAAATGCAGGTATTAAATGCCAGCATTAAATTATCAAACACCTTTTGCGGGTAAATATTTTAACACAATAGTCTTCGCTTCATGCAGCGCACTAACCATATCCAGTTACTCTGTTAAAATCGGTATTTGCGCTGCATGAAGCTCAAGTTACTCTGTTAAAATCGGTACCCCCTTTTCACTAGTCAGACGGACCTGGCGCAGAGAAAGAGAGAGAGAGAAATAGAGAAAGAGAGAGATGTACCGAGAGAGATTGAATTGATAGGCCAATGCATTGCCAACGCCAACGGAGAAGAGAGGAGAAGAGAAGAGAAGAGAAGAGATCGATCTCTTTTTCTTTGTGATTCTCTCCTCCGCATTTAACTTGGATCCGTTCCTATGATCCCGATCGTCTCCAATTTCTCCGATCAGCTTTAATTTTTGTTGGTTTTTGTTTTGGTTTTGGTGAAAAAAAAATGGGAAGTTTCGAGGGGGAAGGGGGAGGAAGGGAGGAGGTGGAGGTGGAGTTGGTGGTGTCTAAGAATGGAGGTCTCCATTTGAAGGCCTCCGATATAGAAGAGGCGAAGGTTCTAGAAGCGGAGGCCCGCGTTGCCAAACTCGACGAAGGCAACATTCTCGAGGCTGAGTCCTCTCTCCGTGAAGGCCTTTCTCTCAATTACGAGGTATTCCCTTTCTTTCATTTCTCACCCCTTTTTTTCATTTCATTTGATTTGATTTGATTTGATTTGATTTCATTTGATGCAGGAAGCGCGAGCATTGTTGGGGAGGCTGGAGTATCAACGGGGGAATGTGGAGGCGGCGCTGAGGGTGTTCGACGGCATCGACCTCCATGCGGCTGTGCAGCGTTTGCAGTTGTCCCTTGCCGACAGCCTCAAAGCTGCCCCTGCCCCACGCAAAGCCCGCAAGAACTCTGACCCTGCAAACGCCAGCTCTGTCTCTCAACACGCTGCCAGTCTCGTCCTCGAGGCAATCTACTTGAAGGCCATGTCACTTCAAAAGCTTGGCAGGGCCACTGGTACGTACTTCTCCTTCTCCCCCTATACTTTTTGAGAATGCCTGTGTGGTGATATTTGCAAATGTGAGAAAATGCTTGATGTTAATTGCATATGTAGATGTTTTACGAAGAGTTTTCCATCAGCTTTAATGGTTGCCGCTTAGTCACCTTTACTGTTCCTGCCAAAATTAAATACAGTAGAAAAATTACAAGTATTTGTCCTTGTGGGTGCTGTGCTCACCTGGTAGGTCTGAGTCTGATACTGGTAGGTATTTGCTAAGCGACTTGCATGATAAATCTACATAAAGAAGTTATAAGAAAGGAAAATGCGAGGAAAACATAATACAGCTGATGTCATTAATGGAATAAAGATAACTTATCAATGAGTTTTTTTCTTTTTCATGCTACAGAGGCGGCTGAAGAATGCAAATCGGTACTAGATGCTGTTGAGAAAATATTTCAACATGGCATACCAGACGTGATGGTGGATCAAAAGCTCCAAGAAATCGTCAGCCGAGCTGTTGAACTCTTACCTGAGCTGCACAAACAAGCCGGACGTTACCCTGATGCATTAAACTCTTACAGGCGGGCCCTCCTCAGTCAGTGGAATCTCGATGATGAATGTCTTGCGCGCATCCAGAAAAGATTCGCTGTTTTTCTTTTGTACAGTGGGGTTGAAGCCACCCCTCCCAGCCTAGCGTACCAGTCTGAGGGTTCCTTTGTCCCAAAGAACAACCTGGAAGAGGCGATTTTGTTGCTGATGGTTTTGCTGAAAAAGTGGTACAACGGCCGGGCCAAGTGGGACCCAGCTGTCATGGAGCACCTGGTCTTTGCTTTATCACTGTGTGGCCAGACCAATGTGCTGGCACAGGGGTTCGAGGAACTCTGGCCGGGGACATATCCACGTACCGAGAGATGGTATACACTGGCACTGTGCTATAGCGGGTCGGGTCAGAATGAAGCCGCTTTAAACTTATTGAGAAAATGCTTGAACAGGCATGAGAGTCCAAATAACATGCCTGCTTTATTATTAGCTGCCAAAATTTGCAGTGAACGCAGAAGTGATCATTTACTTGCCTCAGAAGGTATACAGTATGCCAAGAGAGCTGTTGAACTATCAGAAAAAAGTAAAGACGACCATTTAAAGGGGATGACATTGCGTTATTTAGGAAGATGCCAGGGTAAAAGTGCAAAACTGGCCTCGTCAGACCACGAGCGGTCCTCACTTCAGGCTGAAGCTTTGAACTCCCTTAATGAAGCAATCTCATTAGAGAAAGGAAACCCCGATCCGGTGTATGACCTGGGGCTGGAGTATGCCCAGCAGAGAAACATAAATGCTGCTTTAAAATGTGCGAAGGATTATATTGATCTGACAGGTGGGTCTGTTATTGAAGGGTGGAGGTTACTTGCGCTGGTCTTGTCAGCACAGGGCAGGTACAATGAGGCGGAAGTGGTGGCAGATGCAGCTTTGGATGAGACTGCCAAGTGGGACCAGGGTCCGCTGCTTAGAATTAAGGCTAAGCTGAAAGTATCTCAATCTCAGCTATTGGATGCTGTTGAGGCATATCGCATGTTGCTTGCACTGGTACAGGCTCAGAGAAAGTCAGCTTCTGGTTTGAAGAATGGTACAGAGGTATATTTCTTTAGTCATCTCTTTGTTTTTATTTATTGTTTATTTCTTTTGTCACCTTTTTGCTCCCTGTGCATAATTGGGTTTGAGAGGTACTTTTCTCATTGTTGCAAGGGCTTAGTATTTTGTCAAATGTATAAATTACTGTGCTGCTGTTTTGTATATGTACTTTTGTATTGACTTCTGAACCTTGCTAACTCATTGGGAAAAATGAACAGGTGAGTGAAGATGAAGTGTGGCAGGATCTGGCGAATCTATATGCAAAGCTGTCACACTGGAGAGATGCTGAGGTCTGCTTGCAAAAAGCGACCTCTCTCAAGCCCTTCTCTGCCTCCTCCCTCCACACACAAGGTATCTTTTCTTTCTACATTTTTTTTAATCATGCTTTAATGCATATTTACAATTGGTAGAAAATAAATTGTAATACAAGTTCAATTTTATAGCCATGATGTAAATGATACATGCATCGTGTCACAAAAGTGATGTCTTTTTTGGTGCATGCTTTACTATTCATCGAAGGATTACTTCTCAAATTTTTTAACTGTCCACCCTTGACACATAATCAAATGATACTTAAATTGCACAAACTTTGATAAATAAGCTATCTATATCCAACAAGCCAATGGTATACTTATCTTTTGATTTTCAAGAACAGACTATTTTAATATTTGTTTGAAAAATATTTAATTTAATTCTCAAGGGATCCATCCCTATACAAATGTCTTTCAGTATTTTTTTGGTATTTTTTTGGAAATAAGGCGAGCTGCTAGAACCGAGCCTCTTGATTTGAAGGGTTGCTTTTGTGAAATAAAACCCACTGTCTTTCAGTCTGTTGCTTTTTTTGACATGAAATAAATGTATTCTTAAATTCTAAAGAAGAGGTTGCATCCTCTATATTTTAAAAATTATGAAGTCATGGGGCTTTAGTAGCCAACAAAAAAGAACTTGTAATTTATCAAAGAAAATAAATCCAGAATTTCCTTTTCCTGTCAGGATCAATGCATGAAGCACAAGAGTCGCTCCATGACGCACTGGCCTCATATGCCAACGGGCTCTCCATGGATCTGAACCACGCACCATGCAAGGTATCTATAGGCGCATTGCTCTCCAAGAGAGGTGCCAAAAGCCTTCCAGTTTCGAGAAGTTTCCTCTCTGACGCACTGAGGCTGGAACCCACCAACTGTTCTGCTTGGTACTACCTAGGCATGGTCCACGGAGATGATGGTAGAGCATCTGACGCTGCAGATTGTTTCCAGGCAGCAGCTATGCTAGATGAGTCGGATCCTATTGAGAGCTTTAGCATGCTTTCATGAGGAAACATTATTTGTTTCTCCTTTTTTTTGAGAAAAATTCATTTTTCTTTGCTCGATATATCTTGGTACATAGAGGTGAGTTGAATATTTGAGGAGTAGTCTGTATCTATTTGCTAGGTCGGTGTTAGCCATCATTATTATCTATCTAATTTTCTATCTATATACTCTGTTTTTTTGGTTGGATATTTATATATACTTGTAAAGTGGGGGGTAACAAAGCTGCATGTTTATGCTCGTTTCATCAAGTAGTTAACTAGGGAGTTCTGGTATTGCAATCACTAATCAGCAATGATTGTAGTCATTGTTTTATTATTGAAAAAAATTAATGCAAATATTTCTATTGGTTATAAAAATGTAGTTGATATAATACAAGAGATTGAACGTGGCATATTTCTAGAATTTGTTTTATTAGTAGATAAAAATACAAAATCACATGACTAAGCAACTGGATTGAGAAATGACACTGATAAATGGAGCCCCTTCTTTTCATCAAGGCACGAGGCGTGCTAGCGGGGCGGATCCAATGTATACTAATTAATCAAAAGTTCCCCTCTGGATTTTGAAAATTAATTTAGATTTTGTTGGAAATAGTAACTTTCATTAATTGGTTAATTAGTCAAATAGTTATGATGAATGTATTTAAATTTTCGAGATATATTAAATGTTTAGATTTTCTAGAGTCATATTGAGTTATGCAATTTATGTACTTGATATTTGTGTTATGTTTAATGATATTTATGTTCTAAGTTATCTAAAAGTATCATATAGCCTTGTAATTTGTAAAAGAGTAAGAGAGTAAGGCAATATTGAGAATGGAAGATAAATTTCTGTCAAAAGAGTATTGTTTCTTCCACTATTAAATATATTAAGTTCATACCAAATAGTAACATATTTAATAGGTCCAAATTAATTTGTTTCTTTTAGAAATTAATTTTGTCCTGTTATCAATTTTGTTATTTTTTTATAATGCTATTTGAAGTGGACTAATTAATGGATTTGAATCTAATTTCTGAATCACCCTAGCATAAATTCTGAATCGATTCGTGCCAGTCCTTTAAAAATTGATACGGAGCTACTTTTGAATGGATCAGATGACGCGAACAAAATTAGTGTTCAGAGACGCTTTTATTTTATTTTTTTTGTAAAAAACATATTGATACAAATTAAGACGAGTTGTGATTTCTAACATGTACTTGACTATTTAAAAGCAATTTACTATATTTAGTCATTACATGTTATATTTGACCCTTGTGCTATATTGTGACTTGATAAATATGCGCTGTCGAAATTAATCTGAAAGTCTATAAATAATAGGTGGAAGAATTTTGATCAAATCCAATCTCTAATAATAAAACTTAATTCCTATCAAGGCTAAACTTATGAATATGTATGGTGTTAATAATAACATCTCTCATAATAAAGCACCTAATTAATTAATTAATTAATTACTAGTATGCACTAATTTGAGCAGAGGAGACATCAATATTGGGCAAGGCAAGAAATTTAATAGAGGCCTACTGCAATTAGCTAGTATACTATTTTTTACCCAGGAAAAAAAATAATCCTATTTGTCTCTTATTAATTTTAGTCGATTATATTGGTAAAGATAATTATAGACCCTGCATGCATCAGTATAAATGGGACTTGAATTTGTTTAAAGAGAAGAGAAGAGAAGAGAAGAGAAGAGAAGAGAATTAGAAAGATGGCAGGAGGAATGGCAGTTTCAAGCACAAGAGGAGGTGGTGGTGCAGAGTTTGATGGAAGAATGAATAAATATGTAATTTTATGTTGCATTGTTGCTTCCACAGGAGGCCTCATGTTCGGCTACGATATCGGCATATCAGGTACGTACGTACTTGCATCCAATCAATTAATACTTAAGGCACATATTATTAATATGTAATTAATTTATAACACTATATGTATATACAACATGCATGTACAGGTGGCGTGACGGCTATGGACGACTTTCTGGTAAAGTTCTTCCACTCGGTGTACCTAAAAAAGCACCAGGTGCATGAAGACAACTACTGCAAGTATGACAACCAGGGCCTCCAGCTCTTCACATCCTCTCTCTACCTCGCTGCTCTCATCGCCAGCTTTGGCGCCTCCAGAGTTTGCAGCGCTTATGGACGCAAGCGCACTATGCAGATTGCCTCCGTCGTCTTCTTGGTCGGCGTCTCTCTTAACGCCTTCGCAAAAAACCTCATTATGCTTATCATTGGAAGACTTCTCCTTGGCTTTGGCATCGGTTTTGCTAACCAAGTTTGTTAATTTCTCTCTCACTCTCTTTCTTTCCTTCTTTCCTTAATCAAATTATATATATCTATGTATTGACATGCATGTATACGTACAGGCGGTGCCGCTCTTCTTATCTGAGATTGCGCCCGTCAAATACCGTGGCGGATTAAACATTCTATTCCAACTCATGGTCACGATCGGCATCCTAATCGCAAACCTTATCAACTATTTCATGGAGAAGATCCATCCCTGGGGATGGAGAGTTTCTCTTGGCCTCGCCTCAATCCCTGCAATGCTTCTGCTCCTCGGCTCTTTGGTCTTACCAGAAACACCCACCAGCCTCATTGAACGAGGCCAAGAGAAGGAAGGCCATGACACCCTAAAAAAGATAAGAGGGACTGAGAACGTTGAGGCCGAGTATAGCGAGATCGTGCACGCGTGTGAGCTAGGGCGTCAGGTCAAA
The DNA here is from genome assembly GCA_033356055.1 of Carex pumila. Taxonomy (NCBI): domain Eukaryota; kingdom Viridiplantae; phylum Streptophyta; class Magnoliopsida; order Poales; family Cyperaceae; genus Carex; species Carex pumila. The sequence continues at coordinate 137,843 of JARJHM010000425.1, forward strand.
CACCCCTTTAGAAACCTCATGAAGCGCCAGTCAAGGCCTCAGCTTGTTATCGCCATTTGCATGCAGATCTTCCAGCAATTCACCGGAATCAATGCCATCATGTTCTATGCACCTGTGCTTTTCCAGACTATTGGGTTCCGTAACGATGCCTCCCTCATGTCGGCAGTCATTACAGGGGTTGTTAATGTCGGGTCGACCATTGTTTCAATTCTTGTGGTTGATAAGTGGGGAAGAAAGGTGCTTCTTTTGCAGGCATGTGGCCAAATGTTCCTCACTCAGGTATCTTTTTTTTTTTTGTCTGGTTTCTTTTCATTCCGTTCATGCAAGCACAGCTGAATTTTGAATTGAATTTAGTTGAATTGATTTGATTGGTGCAGTTGGCAATAGGCGGAACTCTTATGGCAAAACTAGGAAACACGGGTGGCCTGTCAAAGCCGGTTGCAATCACAGTAGTATCCCTGGTGTGCTTGTATGTGATGAGCTTCGCATGGTCATGGGGACCACTAGGATGGCTGATTCCGAGCGAGACGTTCCCGGTAGAGACAAGGACGGCCGGGTACGCGTTTGCGGTGAGCTCAAACATGTTGTTCACCTTTTTGATAGCTCAGGCATTCCTGTCAATGCTGTGCAGCATGAAGGCGGGGGTGTTCTTCTTCTTTGCGGGTTGGATTGTGATCATGGCGGCCTTCACTGTCGGCCTGCTGCCCGAGACCAAGGGCATCTCCATTGATGAGATGACCGACCGTGTCTGGAAGCAACACTGGTTCTGGAGGCGCTTCATGAGCCCCCATTCGCATCCTGCTCGGGTCCCGGCTGCATAAGTGTTGTGTAGCACTTTTCAATTAATTTCAAGTCTAGCTACTTATCTTGTACTTTCATTTAGAAACACTATGTCTTGTTTAAGTTTTAACTTATTTATGCAAATTGTAATGAAGTTCAGAAGTTAGCCACCATTTTTTGTTCAACCTGGTTATTTGCACTTTCTTCTCCTTGTGATCTTTATTTTTTTCTCTTCTCCTTCAATTTTGTGTTTGATGCAGTTATTAATTGATTGCTGTCAGTTTATTTCAACAATATGCACAATGTGGGGATTCTCTGAAAAATTTCCACCTGTGTAGTCTCCTAGTTAAAACAGTTCACATTAAGCAATTCATCAATGGACAAGAGGGAACAATAAAAATGGATGATAAATAACAAGAAAAACAAATATAGGAACCATAAACCCACCAATGGTGACGAATTAAACTCGCCTCTTTATAGAGAACCCTTGAAAAAAAGGATGTAGGAATTAGTGAACCTTTGCAAAAACAAAAATATAGGAACAGAGTTGAAAACAAGCACATTTCTCCTGACACACACGAGAAAGGTGTTAATCATACACTGATACTTAGATTGAGAAAGAGAACTGTGATATTATCGGCACAGAATATCCTTAAAAACTCAATTTAACGTACGTTTCCATAATCAAACTCAGAAATTAGCATCTGGATACAAATTCCCTACATTCTAATCCGTGCAACAATCAGCTCTCTAACAGAAAAAAAAAGTCTTCTAACAAAAAGAAAAAGATAACAACTATGAATGATCATACAATGAGATGCTCCTATCATCAGAGACACTCGCCAGTCGGCCAGCAGCCCTGGTACCGGCCCCACTGGTATCTGGCCGAAACGCCACCCCCCACACATGATCTGTGTGATTAGCCATTGTCTGCACTGCTGCCCGCATACCCACATCCCACAGCCGCACTGTCCTATCAGCTGATCCCGTTGCCAGTGCAGCACCATCTGGGCTTGCATCGACACTCGACACCCCACCTGCATGGCCTGACATGGCCGCCACCAAGCTCCTCCCATCCGCATCATACATGTGCACGTGTGAGTCGTCTGAGCCTGTGAATAGCACCCTCGGGTCAACCGGGGAGAAGACAAGGGATCGCACCTGTTACCAATACAAGACCAGTATAATCAATCTTCCAAAGCCTGCTTGACTAAGCTTTGAATCAAAACCAATGAGTTTCACCAGTTAATATAGTATCTAAGGGTCTTAGAGCTATAGGATCTATGTAGTTAACTTGGGCTATAAGTTGATGTAATAAGTAGAATGTCAATAATAAATTGGGCTGCCATCAACCTTTCTGTCAAAAATTTGTTTCCCTACAAAATAATAAAAGATTTTGACTTTGTCAGCAAGCCTAAAGCTTTTATAGCAAGCAAGTGGATAATCGACAGTACCGGCATGTGGTGGCCTGAGAGATGGTGTAGCAACTTGGCACGTGCAGTGTCAAAAACCGCAACAGAACCATCATAAGAGGAGCAAGCGAGGCGACGACCATCTGGGCTCCAGGCAACAGCCAAAATGAAATTTCCAGTGGGGATACCAGAGGGTGCTGGGCGGTCAGGGCGGGCCCCTTCTGGCCGAGGCACTACCAGGGTATCTACCAGTTGCCACGTGGCAGTGTCCCATATCTTTACTGTCGCACTACCACCTCCTGCTACAGCTAAGAGAGTGCCCTGGGCAGAATTAGAGAAAACAGTTGCATTGAGGTCTGATACTGGTACTGGTAAAACAGTTCAACAGTTGGATTTAGAGAAAGAAAGAAAGAAAGAAAGAAAGGACCTTTGGATTAAACTGCAAACCCCAGGCCTCAGAAGGCGCAGCCTCTAGAAGGGCAATGGAGGCAGCAGTATCGACGTCGAAAACCCTGACAAGGCTATCAAGGGAAGTGGCGGCGGCGATAGAGCCAGAGGGGTGGGCGGCAAGAGAGACGACGCCGAGGGAGTAGCCGCGAGAAGGCGGGGCGGCGGAGGAGAGATCATCGGAGTGCCAGAGGCGAACGGATTCGTCGAGGGAGCCGGTGAGGAGGAGGGAGGTGGGGCGGGAGGTGCTGGGTGGGACCCAAGCCGCAGCCCAGATGGAGTCGTCGTGACAGCTCTCCGCCGATTTGATACCTGACAGTTTCATTTTTATTAATAATAATTAACACGTTTGTTTGTTTTTTTACTTGAGAATTGAGATAAGATAGTTTCGCTATTATAGCGCTGTTTTAGTTGTATAGTCTTTGCGGTGTATGAAGAGAAAACAGCTCTGTTTTACTAGTTCTATAGATATTGCGTCCTTTAATTAGTAGACCCCATCTCCTCTAGTACAAAAATACAAGAATTTAAATTAATTGCTTGCTTATTTAAAAGGTAGTAAATTAATGTCATAATTCTTCCACTGTTTATTTTCCTTCTGTCATCTTCGTCACATGTAAACCGTACAAGAAATATGTTCGAGTAATATATGTGGAGTAGAACTTGGGCTTTTTTAAGATCACTGAGCTCCTTCATAAATTCAAGTTTAAAAACTATCAAATCAGTTTTAAATATGAATCTGAACTGTTGAAGTCCGCCTACTTTATGAGTGATGCGTCTTCGTGTGAAAATTTTAAACATTCAAATTAATTTAGTATAAAGTCAAATAGTCAAAATTAGAGTGTTAATAAATTAATTTTAATGCATTTATTTTTTAAACTCTTTTCCTGATCATCACTTGACTATATGCAAAATTAGTTTTAAAATTAAAAAAATTTACATGTAGACACATCACTTGTAATGCATCACTTGTTTTTTGATATCATATTAATGTGTGTGTGTGTCTAATATCTGATATGTATTCATATTTATTATGAAAAATATTAAATCTAATGTTATTCTTTACTAAAAAATACATTAGTAATTTATTTTTAATTATTTGAATTATTCATATCCAACTGATCTGTATTCATATTTAAAACTATTCATATTCGTATCCGTATTAAAAAAAATTATAATGGATAAGAATACGATTTCATCACTATCCGATCCATATTCGACTATTTACACCTATGTACACTGATTAACAATCACATGCCACTACTTTTGAATTTTTTCCTTTGTTGTGAAATTAGCACAAACTGGAAAGCAAATTAAGTAGACCAAAAGACAGACTTGAAAGTTGAAACTAACCAATTAATTGTCACGTTGAGCCCTTTGTGAAAGCACCGAGATTTGGATAGAATAATCAATTAATATTTTCGATCTTCTGATTTTGATTTTTGAGGCCCATTTTGGTACTTTTTCAGATAACCTCCTATTATTATATAAACCAGGCCTTTTTCAGATTAGGTCTAGCTAGATAATATCATCTCCGGGCCTTTAACTAAATAATTATTTAATCTTATATATCAAATTCCAAGCAACAATTTCTCCTTTTCCTACGCCAATTTCTCTCCTCCGACTCTCCGAGAAGAGGACAACAATTCTGATCCGTTAGATTAAATGAACGGTAGGGATTGATACACTCAAAAATTGAGATATAGCTATCTACCTAGCAAATTATATATGGTGAATGTCAACGACGGAGGAACGTACCCTTGACGGGATCTTAATTTAAGATAACTTGAAATTTTGGTTAACTTTGACGTTAACAATTAACATTTTTTATATTATGTCATTTACCTCCTATTATTATTCTGAAGTTATGGTGCTTTGCAATTTACACCTATATATCTAGTGTGCTTTGTTATGGTAGGTGTCAAATTTGTGTCAAAATTAAGATGCGTTGGATTTAAAATCGAATCACATCCAACAATTGTGTATTGATCACACTATATAAGTATAAATTAATTTTAAAGCACACCGTAGACTCACTCCTCTGTGTGCTCATTTTGTATATATTTAATGAATTTATATTATGTCATTTACCTACTACATATAATAAATGTTAGGTGACCAATTAAATTTTCAATTCACTCTAACCTATCCCGTCTAATTAGTTTCATAGCTTTGAAGTTTGAACGTTTCTTTTAATTCGGCCTTCCAGTTCCAGGCTCTAGCTAGTAGCTAGTAGCTAGTAGCTACCTTGCACAAATAAGCAATTAATTGATACCTACAGCTAGCTAGCTTCAATGGAAGGTCCTAACAGTAATACAGCCTTTGAGGATCAAGTGAGAATAGTTCTGGAGAGAGGAGAAGAGATCCTGCGTGAAGTGTCCAGCAGAAACATGTTGGATGTGAAGAACCTGATTGAATCCATCAACGCCATCCAGCGCAACCCCAGCACTCGTGACGAAGCAAACCACAGCACTCTTAAGGCATCTCTGCGTCAAGCAAGAGAAATCGCCTACGAAACTGAAGACATAATTGAAGAGCTTTCCCTCTTTTCTCAGAGCTCCGGTCGCAGCTTCCTGTCCCTCCTCAAATCTGCCATTCCCTTTATTGTGGCTCGACAACGAGCCTTACGCCGGGCCAACACCCTCCGAGCCCGGCTCAACACAATCAAGCAAAGATTGATCTCCTCAGTGACCAACTTCACCGACATGGAGACACCAGCAAATGCAACACGCTACCGGATAGATGACCACAAGCTCGGTTCTCTTCTCCCAGAGAACACACACACCGAGCTTATTGGTATGGATGAGCCCAAGAGGAGGTTGATCAGCTGGCTCTGCGACAAGAGCAATGAAAGCGAGAGCACAAATTTGAAGGTGATGTCTCTGGTCGGAATGGGTGGTTCTGGCAAGACCTCCCTCTTGATGGATGTTTATAACAATGAGAAAGTCAGAGGCAATTTCGACTGCCATGGTTGGATTATTGTGACACCTACCTTCTCGAGCAAAGAGCTCTTGAAAACCATGTTGAATCAGATGTTGGAGGAGAGTTTGGACCCGTTGCCCAGGAGCATTGACACCATGGATATGCTAGAACTGACAGATATGATTAACCGGTATCTCAAAGACAAGAGGTACATTGTAGTGTTTGATGATGTATGGACCTCTACTTTGTGGGATGACTTCAAGCTGGCACTGCCTGACAACGGACATGGGGGCCGGGTCATTTTTGCCACGCGATCTGATAATGTGCCATCCACCTTTCCACCACCACACAATACCAAGGCCAATGTCTACAATCTCCCTCTATTGTCAAAGAGAGATTCTTTGTCTCTCTTATGCAAGATGGCATTCCCACCTAACAGTTTCCAGTCCAATTCATGCCCATCCGAGCTTATTCCCTGTGCTGAGAAAATTGTTGCCAAGTGTCATGGTCTCCCTCTTATGATCGTGGTAGTCGGAGGCTTGCTATCCAGAAAAGAACAAACCACTGCAGCCTGGGACAATTTTCTTCACCAACTAAATTGGGATGAAAAGATGGGTCCGAAAGTCGTTCATGTTTCGACCATCTTATGGTTAGCCTATAAGGACTTACCAAACCACTTGAAATCATGTTTACTCTACTTCAGCATGTTTCCAAGGAACTATGCTGTCAAGCGCATGACTCTTATTCGATTGTGGGTGGCCGAAGGGTTTATAAAGAAAGAGGAGAACATGACTCCGACTCTGGAGGAGATTGTCGAAGGATATTTGAACGAGCTCATCGACAGGAGCATGGTTCAAGTAGCAGATTTGTATGGTTACGGGAAGGTAAGAAGCTGCAGAGTTCATGATAGGATCCGTGACATCCTTCTCGTAAAATCGGAGGAGGAGAACTTCTGCACGTCTCTCTCTCTCTCAAGGGAAGTCAAGAAGATTGAGGAAAGCACTCGGCGGCTATCCATTTTCGATGCAAGCGATGAATGCCTGCAAAACATCAACTCATCCAACCTGCGTGCCTTGTTTCTCTTCGGATTACAAGGCACAATAACCATACCTGCCGTGTTAAAATTATTCTCTGCATTTAGACCGATGAGGATCCTCGACTTGGAGGGTGTACCTATTGAGATATTTCCAGATGTCTTATGCAGTCTGCTCCATTTGCACTATCTCAGCCTGAGAAATACAAAGATCAGTGAACTGCCAAAGACCCTGAAAAAGCTGATATGCCTACAAACTTTGGATCTCAAAGGCACCTATGTTGCCCAACTACCTCCACAGATAACCGAGCTTAGAAAGCTACGTCACCTTCTAGCATACCACTATTATACAGGACGCCTCCCTCCATACTACTATGCTCTTGGTGTGAAAGCACCGAGAGGGATAGGGGGGCTTATGGAGCTGCAAAAGCTCACCTACATCGATGCAAATGGAGACGCACTCATACTTAAGGAGCTGGCTAGAATGACGCAGCTCAAAAGGCTTGGTATAGTCAGGTTGAGAAAGGAGGAAGGTGAGGTCCTTTGTTCTTCAGTCGAGAAGATGAAGGAGCTTCTCTCTTTTTCGGTAGCATCTGTTGATATAAATGTATTCCTTGACCTGGAATCCATGATGTCGCCTCCCGAAAAGCTCGAACGCCTTTATTTGAGGGGTCCTTTGAGGGCATTACCAGGATGGGTCTTCACTCTTACCAGACTTGTGAGGTTGCGTCTCAGGTGGTCCAAGTTGGGAGAGAATTCACTTGATCAGCTTCAAGATCTGCACCTAATAGAGCTGGGCCTTAACCAGGCATACGAAGGAGCTGAGTTGAACTTTAATCGAGGATTTACCGAGCTCAAGATGTTAGATCTAGATAGGCTAACCAACTTAGCACACATCAACATCACAGAGGTGGCGATGCCTAACCTCCAGAAGTTGTGCATTAGATCATGTACAGAATTAGTTCAAGTGCCAGAAGGGATCAAGCAGCTGACAAATCTCAAAGAGCTCCACTTATTTGACATGCCAGATTCGCTAATCAGCAGCATAAATAGCGATCGTCATAGAGTTGTCGGCCATGTTCCTGTTGTCCGTTGTTACAACAAGCATGACAGGATTCACATTGATCTCTAGGGAGGGACTCTGTGATGCTTCTGGGAAGAAGAAGCACCGATCGATAATTATGGGATGCAATTGATCAAGCGATTTATGTATTTAGGTTTTATGAATTATGATTTATTTCTTAAGGATCATTTTCTGTTTTGTGCAAATTATCTTTCAATAGCCTGACTGTTGTACATACGAAACTGTACAAATTAAATGTAATGTACATGTATTGCTATGGTGGAATTTATGTATGTGCAGCAATTAAATATGTATGGTTTGCAGTTGCACATGACATGTAAATTAAGGTATTTCTGTATATTCAATATATGTGAATACGGCTTTGTATTGCTGAAATCATATATATATATATATATATATATATATATATATATATTAAGGTTACTAAAATCATTTTGTTGTTTCTGTATGATTTCGTTATTTATAAGTATTGACGTATGTTGAAGTCGGCATACGCTCTGTAACTTGAATTTTCCACGATGGTAATTTAATTTGATTTTCTCCCAAGTGGCTTATTTTGGTTTTGAATCGCACTGTTTGGCACCATGTACCATTGGTATCAAAAGAATTCCATAACCATCTTGGGGAATTAACGATCGGATAATTAGGAACAGAGAAGGTTCATGCAAAAACTAGCTCTGAATAAAGAATCAATGGTTGCTGCAATCAAACCAGTATTATAAGCTTATTTGATTACAACTTAACAACTACTTTCTCTGCTATAAGAATATTCATTCTCCATACTAATCTAACAAGCAACCAGAGAGAATGGAAAGAAAAGCAGAAGAGTCAACAAATTAATCAATTAATTAATTAAGAGTTGCAAAGATGAGGTGGGAACGACATAAATATAACCCATTGAGGCATTGAAGAAACATTCCAACAGGAAATTTCGACCCAATCTAGCACCCGTTTACTTTAAATTCACCTTAGATACAAAAAATTGAAACAGCCTCAATTTTTTGTTTCATTTTTAAGAAGAGTTCACCTTAATTATCGTGCGCTAGCTTTTGTGTGTTGTGTCGGAGACGGAGAGAGAGATGGTGAATCCAGATCCAGGTATTGGAAAAAGCATCTGCAAACACCTTGTACCAATCATAATCTATTGGGTTGAATTGTTGAGAGGAGAGCATACATGCATTGAAGAGATCGAGGAGACATATGATCTCATCAAAGCACGTCTGATGGACACTACCCATGGAGGTGAAGGGAGCAATACGCTTAAGACAGTGAGGAGACGAGGAAGAGAGATAACATACAACATTGAAAATCTTGTGGACAAATACAACTACTACATCGAAAGTCGCCGTAGGATGGGCCCTCTGAGCTGCATCCTCAAGTACCTCTACAACATCACGCACACCTGTGACCTCTGCAGCATAGCCCAGGAGATAACTAACATCCAGAAGGTGGTGGCACGTATACAAGCTGATCTCGACAGGTACGCAAGTACAGGTGTAAGCATAGTCCAGAGTCGCCAGACTGGTAGGCTGGAAAACCGCCACATGGCTCCCATGCTTAACAAGATTGATTTTGTTGGCATGAAAGAGTCGCAGAAAGCACTGCACAAGCATCTCGTGGATAAAAAAGTTGGGCTGAAGGTGATTGCTGTTACTGGGATGGCTGGTGCCGGCAAAACGACTCTCACAAGCCAGGTGTACGAGGACCAACAAGTGAAGAGGCATTTCAACTGTCGAGCCTGGGTCCAATTAGAGGATCCTTTCACCAGGAAGCAAATGCTGGAGAGCTTAATCACCCAACTGTACGCTGATTTAAACAGGCCCCTTACAGAAGAGATCAGCAAAATGGAAACCAACCAACTTGCTGTCTTCATCATGCGCTACCTCGAAGAGAACAAAGGGAGGTATGTGATTGTGTTGGATGGTGCATCAGAAAGGAATCTAGATAAAAATCAACTAGAATTTCTTTTAAACAATGCACTGCCCAAGGACAATAATAATTATGGCAGAGTTGTCATAACAACCCGGAGCCAGCAGATGGTTAACCAACTCTTGCCGCCAGAGCACATAATAGATGTTAAAGCTTTAAGTATGTCAGAATCGTGGTCTCTATTTTGCAAGAGTGCTTTTGGACCAAAAACTGACCCTATTCCTCAACAAGCAATTGAATACTACCAAAGAATCAACAACCTCTGTCGTGGCTTACCCCTTGCTATTTCGGTCTTAGGCGGGCTTCTGAGAAGGGAGTTCCGCAGATATGATGAGATCATAACTGGAATTGAGAGATCTAATAGAACTCTTGGAGTTGCAACAGATGTACTGCGATCCAGCATAAGTGAGATAGCTGACGAGAACCTAAAGAGCTGTCTGCTCTATTTCTGCATTTTCCCTAGGAGCTTCGCTATTACAACCAACAACTTGATCCGCATATGGTGTGCTGAAGGGTTCGCACAAACAGAACAAGCCGCAAACAAGTACCTTACCATGCTGGTCGAGCGAAACGTTGTTCAAGCAGCAGAGGCTGATTATTATGGACACGATGGAGAGAAGAAAAAGAGCTACAAGGTGCATGATTTGATACATGGGATCTTGCAAGCCGAAGCTGAGGAGGTGAATTTCAGTATGAGTTCTATGAACCAGCAACCCCAAACTTACAGAAAGGTCCGTCGACTGTCAGTATCCGACACTCAATACACAGTCCCATTCCCATCCAACATAAACCTTTCCCATCTCCGATCATTGCTTATTTTCACAAAGAACACACATCACCACCGTACCATATTTTCTAGCATAAGATCGCTGAGGGTCTTAAGCTTAGAAAATGTATCAATTACAAAATTTCCAAAAGAAATATTAAAGCTGACTCATCTCAGATATCTTAACCTCCGTAACACCAATATTAAGAAGATCCCTAAATCCATAGGAAACCTTCGGAACTTGGAAACATTAAATCTTAAAGGGACATATGTCAAAAAGTTGCCAAAGGAGATGTGGAAACTGAAAAATCTCCGCCATCTCCTGGCATACCGCTACGAGACATTAAGATATACCGAAGACACTCGCCGTCCCGACAAAGTTTATGGCGTTAAAGCACCTAAAGGAATCCGCCAGCTGAACCAACTTGTTACTCTTTCAGTAGTTGCAGTGGATGACAATGGTATATTTATTAAAGAACTAACAAAACTCCACCAGCTAAGGCGGCTGGGAATTATGAATCTGAATGAAAAAGAGGGAAAAAACCTTGGTGAAGCACTTAAACAAATGGATAGCATCTCCTCTATGTCACTAACGTTGAAGGATAACGAAAAACTCAACCTAGAAGATCTTAAGCTTGACCAAGGTTCTCTGCCAAAGCTCCAACGGTTATACCTAAGAGGAGAGTTAAGAGAAGGATTGCAGTTCTCTAAACTTGGCAACCTGGTAAGATTGCGGCTGAGTGGGTCGCAATTACTCCATGAATCTTTTGATGTCCTTAAGAATCTACCCTACTTGGTTGATCTCTCTCTTATCCGAGCCTTCAAAGTGAAAAGGTTGTTGTGCCGAGGTGGATTTCCACTTCTGAAGGTACTAGACATTGATCAATTTGACCAGTTGGTAGAGATGGTGATTTCTGAATCAATGCCGCAGCTTACCAAGATGATTATAAGGAGTTGTTCCTGTCTTCAAATGATGCCCCTGGGCATTGAGAATCTCACGGAAATGAAAGAGCTCCACTTGTTTGAAATGCCAAGTAAGTTTGTGGATAGGTTGAGAAATTTTCACGAAGATGGAGAGAGGATTCAACACATAGAGAACAAGTGGTTTTACAATGACGGCTTTCAGAAAGAGCAAGTAGAATCAGCATATACTGATGCACAACAATCAGGGTAAATTAACTTGTAATCATATGTAGTTTCTTATCTTTATACTATGTTTGCATAATATAGAGGAGATTTTGTCTAATCAAATGCATTTCTCATGACAGAGTCCATGAGACGGCATCAGAAGGGACGAGCCGCAGCAATGAGCGCCGCGATGGAGAAATTACTGAGGAATGAGGGCACAGAATGCACAAGGAGAATCATATTTTTGTTATTTGAGCATTATTGTTTCTGTACATCCAACAACCATCTAACCAGTTCTCACAATCACTCATGTATCATTCTTTTCCATTTTCCTTCCAATCTTCTTATTTTCCTTACACTGCCATTTCCAAATGCCTCGGTAGCATTTGTGGCATATTATACTGCTTCAGATTTTAATAAAAGAAAATTAGCTCATAATACCTGAGGCTTATGAAACCGTGCGTACTGCTGGTATGCTGGTATGGAATTGAAGACTGTTTATTTGATTCTTTCTTTGGTGTGAGTATGACTTGACAACATTACTTGGTTTAATAAGTTGGGGTATCATTGGATAGGTGATAGTTCAATCAAATTAGGATTACTTGTGCAACTGGTTCAATTGGCGGAATTGATACCATCTATGCTTTAGACAAGTCCAATCAGCTACAAGCAGAAACTTCAGAATACCATGTATGCCGGTATTAAGTATGGAATTTTAAAAAATGGTTACTGTAATCCTTACTGATATCCATAGGTCTTTTCTATTGAAATTTGATTATATGATGCATCAACAACATCAGTAGAATCCTGGGTTTAAGATGTAATGCACTCCTGTAAAGTGGACCTATATTGCTCAACATATAAGAAATACAACAAAAGAGTAAAATGAGGTTTCATTTAATAAGGGAACAGCATATTAATTAATGTACAGTAATAGCAAGATACTGACAGACATGTACAAATAATAAATACAAAATTTCACAAGCAAATCTAGCGACTGGAGGCACTATTCTATATATATACAAGGAGCTAATACAGCACAGAAACAACCTGGTTGGCCAAGCGTATTACAAAAACAGTTCAAAGAGCTCAGTCACTCCAATTATCCTGATCAATGGAGGTGATGCGCCCATTGCTGTCAGCCTCTTCCTAGAAAGTCGACAAACTCATCATGAAATTACTCAAATTCTTTAACTTTCCCAAAATACAGCATGTAGTATAAATAAAAAAATAATAATAATAAAATACAACTTCATATTAAAAGCTTCAAGAACATATAAAATGTACCATTTGCATAACTGCAGGAATAGATGGGGCCCACACCAAAATCTGTCTATCATTGCTTCCAGTGTAAAGTTCCTGTCATTTGGCTTAGTTAATTATTACAGAAGAGAGGCTATAACCTCTGTTAAAAAATAGTGCCAAGGAAAACCCTCTACCTGATCCTGTGCATTAAAGAAGCAACAGTTTACTGATTCATAGTGTCCCCGATATGTACGAACAGTTGTTCCAGACCATAGATCATATACCTACAGAATTTCCTGAGAAGGTTATATATACATTTATACATACTAACAAACCTAAAAATCAAACTACAAATAAACAGAGAAATTAATAAACAAACACAAAGCAAACTCAAATATAGAGAACAAGAAAACAGGTGCACGCATACCTTAAGACTAGCCATGCATGGAACAAACACAAGAGACGAATCAGGAGTAACTGCCAGCTGTATAGGTTTGCTGGTTTGAAGACGCATAGCTTCGTAGTTGACTAATGTGTTGCAGCCTGATTCTACGTCCCACAACCTTAAACGTGAATCTGATCCTGTAACATAATTTTAATTTTTCAAAATTAATTCTGTAAATATAAAAAAAATAAACACTGCACAATACAACCATGTAGAATTTACCTGAGCTTAGAAGATACAATCCATCTGCAGTTGCACGAAGTCCATTTACAGCACCATAATGGGCAGTCGCCCGGTTCTGGCTTGAGGCCATGCCGGGATGTGACCTCTGAGCAGCAGTTTTAAGTTGAATTTTGCTCTGAGATGTTCTTTTCTGAGCTGCTGAGCTCCTAATAGAAGATGATGGTTTTGATGGTGCTGTGTGGCTCATGGGTTCCTAGTCAATGCCAAATTCATTTATTTGATGCTCTCAGCACATAATAGTACCGAAATAACAAAAGCAAAAGAGCATACCTTATCGGAAGGCTTGGGAAGCAAAGGGGGTCGTCTTCCCAGCTGAGAAAGAGACTGATCAAGAACAAGGAAACTACCAGCACGCCTGATATCCCAAAAACGAATGGCCCCATCACATCCACCCGTCATCAATACAAATTCACTAGAACAAGACCACTCCACTGACATTACTCCGTCTTCAAATTATAAACAAAAAAAATAAAAACACGCATCAATTACAATTCAAATTACAAGTATTTGTCATATTTTCAAATTTTATGTTCATTCTGTTTTTGTTTTAAATTGGAGGGCAGGGACAGGGACCGCACCTCGATGACCAGACAAAGTGTGAGTAAAAGCACCGGATACGAGATCACACAAGCGCACTTGCACATCTGCTGTTCCACTAGCTATGAGTGTATGTGTTGTTGCAATTGCAGACATTGCCATTCCATACACCTTTCCAGGCATTTTGTATTCCATCACAACCTACCTTGTTCAATTTAATTTAACTTAGTGTTCAATTCAACTAAACTGAATCAATGAAGATGAATGCTCAAATATGAGAAATTATAAAACAGAATGCTGAAATGCGAGAGAAATACTTGGGTGGAATTGGTATCCCAGAGCTTAACATAGTGATCCAAGGAGGCAGTGATGAATAGACCGGTGTCAATTGGATACCAGATGGCACTAGAGATACCAAATTTGTGAGCATTGAGGTGAAAGAGACTCTGATGTTTTGCAATAAACCCTCCGCCTTCATAATTAGTTGCTTGTTGTGTGTCGAAAACAGCAGCACAACCGTCTGACGCTCCTGAGAGGAGATACCTTCCTTCTGTCAAATCAACCTGCCAAGTTTTATGCCTCGATTTCTTAATAAATTTGATTTGTGATAAGAGTGAAAGAGAAGGGAGTTGAATAAGAAAAAGTGAAGACCTGGAGGGAGTTGATGGCGCCGCGGTGGGGACTGACGAACTCCTTGCGATTGGAGAGGTCCAGTGCGGCGACTCTACTGGAGAAGAAGCGACGGGAGAAAGCGGTGGGGCCAAGTGATCCCTCTTCCCGATGCCTGATTTCCTTCCACATCTCCTCTGTCTCTCACTGAGCATCCTCTCTCTCTCTCTCTCTCTCTCTCTCTCTCTCGTTACTGGTACCAAGGTTGAGAAACGGAGAAGACGGAAGCTCTCTCGCAGTTTCTCCAACAAAGAGAGGAAGAGGCGCAAAGCAGGAATCCGTAACCTCTGTAGTATTGTAGACTTTACGGTTTGAGATTCGGGTTGCAATAGGGGGCAGTATTTTTTAGCTTTGAGATTTGTGCCAAGTTAAGAGAACGGTCCGGATCCACCAATTAGGGAATCATTCTAAAAGATTCCCTTGTGCGGTACCCTACTGATCCGAATTCGCAAAGCAGAGGGAGTCAAAAACCTCTGAAGTAACTCAAATTTTGAGTTTAGATCGTCACCGTCCGAATGGAATACAAGGCACTTTGATATTCGTGCAAAACCAGATCTGACGGTCCAGATCTAAACTCAAAATTTGAGTTACTTGGGTGATTTTAATTAAAGCAGAGAGTGTTAGATCGGGCCGTCGGGCTGTCACGTCCCTTTTTTGGGCCTAAAAATAATCATTTAAAATCATGGGCCGGACTGGTCAGGATTTTTCAGGATTGGATTGGCATGGTTTCTTTCTTGAACAAAACTCAAGCTCATGCATGATTCATTACAGGGGGAATTTCATACACAGTGTCACGATCAGGAGCCTATCTTGTCAGATCTCGAATCTGACACACTATTTGAACGGATGAAATTACCTTAAAATTGCTAGTAAAATTAGGACAAACTTGAAACAAACTAATACAAAATGAACAAGCTATGCTTTAACTTCCAAAAGGATATAACTACACAATTGACATCAGCTGAAACATATGCTAAGATGCCACCAGACAAACAAGTAAAATAAATCAATCAACTTATAAGTATGGCACACATAGAAATGTCACATTCAGCTCTTTATGGACGCACCAAGAATTAGCTGGTATTCTGGAAATGTTTCATTTATTCGATCGATCAGGTCCTGTGATAGCATCTTTCCTTGTGCTAGAACTTGGTGCTGCTTTACTAGTGATCTCACTACCGACAGTGCATCTATATCATCTAAGTTACCTAAAAAAGCACTCATAAAAGTATATAAAACATCAGGAATATAGACCTATTTGTGAAAAATGTGTTTTATTTGAGAGAGAGAGAAGTATATGTCACCTAAGTCTATAATGTAGTCGTCGTCATCTACATCCTCTTCACCAACAAAATCAGTAAGATCCTGAGCTGCTGCTGCACATTTACTCAGAAATTCATCTTGTGTCTCTTCCAGCACCTCATCCTCTGTGTCCTGATTTAATCCCACATTTTTTTTTCTTTTTAAACAAGTCCCATGACCACCTTTACTAATATTCTCTTTTCCTCTTTTTTTTTAAAAATTTTACTTGTGGTGCATTGTTTGTAACTAGATTTTCAATACATTAACAATATGGTTCAACTACATCTTTTACTATATCTGCATACACAATATAAGATAAGATATTCCTTTATTTGCATCTCCTCTTTGCTAGCTTGATTGGTGTGTAGTAACACATCAAGAACAAATCAAGGCTGATCGTAGACAAATTTAACCCTAAGTTAAGATACAGTTGTATAGTTGAGGGCAAACTAGAGCTTTAAAAGGAAACACGTTTATAATCAATCACACTTTTGGGATAGGTGAAGAAGAGTTCTGGTACCAATATGTAGCATAAGCATACTACCATTTGATTTTGGGAAGCAAATCTGCTGCGATTCCAAAGGATGGCAGGGTTCTGCAACTCCAATCCCAACCATTCATTTATTGGAATGCACGAATCTCAAAAGAAATTTTTGTGCACAAATCTTGAAACATATGAACGGTTGGACTAGAATCGCAGGGATCCTGCGATCCTTTGGCATCGCAGCAGATTTATTTCCTTGATTTTGTACAAGCCCAAATTATTACCTCCTGGAGAGGTAATTAGTTGAATTTTACTTCACAGTAATATATCGTCAATACCTCATCGTCGTCATCCTCCTCTTCTGAGTCGTCATCATCATCATCAGTTTCATGTGCATCATCATCATCCGCAGAATCCTCCTGGAGGTCATTCAGGCGAAGGGACACCTCCATCATTGCCACAAAACAATCAAGTAACAAATCACTATCAGTGGCTGACAGCATCAGCAGACGCTCTACCACCTTCGCCAATGTCAGCACTGTGCACAATAAGCTCTCATCAAATAATGCTTTGTTTTAATCCAACAGTTTCAAATTTGATTGGTTATGTCAAATTTTGGAGCAATAATTACTAGGTTATCTCAAATCCTCAATGCTAAAGGCATGTTTCTATATTTGAATGATATAACAGCTAGGACCAGTACCAGTACACTGCAACAAAACTTTTCTAGGCTAATGAAACTATGAACTATAGAAGCCAATATCAATTATATTCCCAAAAGAAGCATACCAGCTAATTTAGCCTCAGTTTCGGTGGAGATACCGCTTCTTGAAATAAATGCCAATTTGGACGCCCAATAGAAGGACCCACCACTCTCTCTTTGTTCCAAAATTCTCTCAATGCATTCAGGATAGAGCAAATAACATGATGAAATGGCCAAAATAAGAGCCCTTGCTACCTCAGCCTTCTTATCTGACAGCTGCTTGAGCCGCAAAAATGCAGCACTAGCAAACTGAACAGCTATAGTCTGTCTCAAAGGCTCGTTTTCCACCACAATTTCAGGCCCGTGCAACAACAAATGCACACATGTGCACGCTCTCAAAGTGGCCGATGTATATGCATTGATTCCTTCGGAAACAAAACTGGAAACACCCTCAATGAAAGAGCTGGTTATGATGGTATTAGAGTTCAAATCAAATTTATTGAACAAATAAATGGCTTCTTTGATAGTATTGAAAATCCCTTGGTCCTCCATCTCCTCCCAAGCATGGTAATCGGCGATGATGTCAGCAAACACAGCTAGTAGTTCTTTGACCTTGAATTTCCTGGCTTCCCCAGGAGAATCTGTGAATTGGATTATTAAGCTGAGTAACATGGAGGCATCATTTATAGAGGATGGAGGCGGTATAACAGCTTCTCCCTTCAAGAGAAAAAATCAATGAGAAACAGCTTAGATGCTTCTTATATGTTAATGGTCAGTGCTTTCTGTTATCAGAACCATGACAGAATGCAGCCATTAGAAATGCTTACATTTCTTAGGGTTTGGTAAACATTATTATGGGTTAGTGCATTTTTAAGCACTGTTTAATTTAATTCATCTAGTGATGATGCATGCTAATGCAAGCCCTAAAAGATGGACTAGGGATTTGGATAGGAACTAACAGATGAAGAGAAGGGAATAAATTAATTTACCATGAGTTCCACAGGCATCAGCCAAGCTTTCTGTAGTAGGTTTGAAAGCACCAAAGCAATATCTGTCATTTGTTGCTTGGAATCATCAGGCATAACAGCAACCCATGTTTGAACCAAGACTGCCAAACAAGCAATACCCTTCTCTACCACCTGCAGGAACTCTAAAATTACATACTTCTATCTTCATTTTAAATAACACAATACTAAATTTGAACTTGTGCAGTGAAGTACCTCCAACCACTCAGCTAGGCTGCTAGAAACACAGGTAATTATTTCTTTGTATTTATTTGTGAAAAAATATTTAAACTTATAATTTCAATGCTAAGCCCAAAAACTGGGATAAAAAAGGGTCTCGCAGTCCTCGAAAATATGATACCTGCGGCCAAGGCTCAGGAATAGCGGGGATAAGATAAGAGAGAGCACTGGCAATTGCAGAGACTATTCCCGGAACATGCATTGCAATATTCTGTTGACCTGACTCTACTATTGAGGTGATCAACTGAAATAGGATAGATGATTCATTCTCATCTCCAGTTCCTACTCTGCCGACTACAGTTTGCAAAAAAGATGACCAATCCGATGGGAAGTGTTCGTTCTGTCAAGCACAATATTCACAAAGACTGTCAAAACACTGATATGAGATGACCCCATGTGCGGCCAGAGAAAATAAGAGGTCTCACATTCTTTAAAAGTGCAGTTACCAGAATATTTGAGCCAGTACATGTTAGTACCAGTATCAACCAATTGTACTTAAATGACACCAGTTTTGAGCTTTCAATGTGCAGTTTTTTCTCTTTATATTGATATCTAATACTTCATCAAAGAAGAAACTTACAGCATTAGAACTTTCTGCTGTTGCAGATTACCACACGAGCTGTTGATATGTTAAGATCTACTATTCAAACTATAAACCGAACCAATGATCTCATCCTCACGAGCCGTGCATACTTAAAGAACTTTCAAGTATTGAAGTGGTACTGGCACAAGATTAAGAGGCAAATAAATGAACAAAGTACCTATTACAATTAACTTAATCAGTTCAATTTTCCACCTCTTGATCTTGTACCAAGAAAAATATTTCAAATTTAAGATCTGCTTCACCGGCATATTGCTTGTGAAGAAGATAAAAAATCTACAGCCCATATACATTTTTTGAATTCCTGATTTTGAAATAACAACACAATACAGGTTTTGGCAACTAACACTAAATGTTGTGACACCATAACCTTCCTATCAAAAGGGGCTCGTGTTGTAACAGGGTTAATATTCTCTAGTTCAAAACAAAATAGAATAAAAACCATTTTATTACATCAAGGAGGCTAGCAAGGGCCCCAGCTGCAGAGGCCCGGACGGGATAGCAATTAATTCCATCAGTGTCAGGTGTAATCAATGCCTTTGTCAGTGCATTATAAATTTCTCCACTCATAGTCTGCACCAAGCTGAATCAGTATTAGATTACATATATAGCATAGAGAAACTTAATGTCTTGCAATATGCCTGGTAAGAGGTCTTGCAATGGTATTAGTATATCCGACATTTCATTTTTTCAAATGATCAAGGTTAAACAATGATAGGTGGGGATTTTTTAGCATGTGTCTAACAAAGATACCTGAGGGAAGCATGGTGCAAGTTCGCCAAGTAACCAGTTTGATGTGGCAACAAGATAAGGAGTGCATTTGTGCAGAAAATACAATGGCAGGACCCGGCTACGTATCAGAGTGGCCGCATAGTCCGATGCTTTATCTTTAAGGAACTGCTAGGATAAAAATGTTGTTATTATGCATTGAAGCTTGAAACCAGTTCTACAAATGCTGGCTGGAGGAAAAAAAAAAGGAGATGGCAAAAGAAATACTAAATGCTAAATTATAGGGGTAAACGGGATAATTTCCATGTGGCATAATATATTGAACCAACTCAAACCAGTATTTAGCTTATCATGACACCTATGTTATCTAGACGTGTTTTCTCTAGTCCTAATTTAGGGAGGAAATTGCATGATTAAGGCAAAGCAGAGAATTATTGGGGACTACTGGACTAAAATGAAAAAACTTCTAAACTACAGAATAGTAGAATGCCATCTTATCATGTGTTAAATAAAACTAAACCCTTGGATTGGAAATTTGGATTTGATTGCATTTAGTTGACAGAAAGACTAAGGGTATAGTAAACTAAATAGGTAGATCACTCGTGCAAACTGCAAACTCCAAATGAAACCAGTAACATAGAACTTTTTAATTTTATTTCTATGATAGCAATAGAAAGGTAATTTGTTGTAGAGAACTTACATCTTGGACACCACCGTAAGCCATTAATACACCATAGTAACTGCCAAAAGTAGTGTACATTATCATCAAATAAGACTTATTCACACAAAAAAGCATAACCTTTATTTACTAACCTTATTTCTCCAAAACCTCAAAATAATATGTATAAGTATACAAAATGAATGTTAGATGCACGAATAAGTTGGCATCAGAACGGTGTAGGGGTCTCGTTACTGGTTCCTGTGATTGTTTGTGCCTTAAAGAGGATGTTTATCACAGGATTCAAATACTTTTCTGTTGATATACATGCTATTTTTATGTGTTACGGTTCAGACAAAATCATTTAGCACGCATGGACAAATAACTGCCACATGTTTTTCTTTGCTTTCACATACTCTTGCACAGTTTTTGACAATGTTTCCTCCCCATCTGAAGGAATAGGGAACTTGGACAAGAAGGGAATAACAAGAAGTTCGCCCATGGAGCTATTCTGTTGTTTCTTTTTGTTCGTATCTCCTTTCTTACGCTTTGAAGCTGCTGGTACAGTAGGCGGGCCCTGCAATTGTACTAGTAATAATTAGTAGCTGGTCTTGCATGAATAATTTTGGCAGATATTTTGACATCTCAAAATTCAAAACTTGTTTTCAAATTAAGGATTCTCACAAGCCCAGCATAAATCCTATAAGCATAAAAGCTCTTTCTTATTCCTAAATTTATCTGTTTATCTATTTTTGGTATTTAGCACTTTAAGCTGGTCGTGATTCACAAGTAATTGACATAAAATATCAAAAATAATTCAATAAGGACTAGGACCTTTGAGATAGCAATGACACCAAGTAAATTTATAGCACTTTTTCTGGCAGTGAACAAATCTTCAGCAGCCCATCCTGTTGCTTCATCCTGTTGCATACAAATTTAAATTTACATCATAATTACCACGTTATAAAACAATACAAAAATTTACTTTCTCCCAACAATTAAATGAAGTTTGCATTTGCAATTAAGAAGCGTTGGATCTGAAAACATTTAAATGACAAGGACTGCAGTTCTAAAGAACTACAGTGCAATGTTTGCGCATGCATCAATTCATTTTCTGCAATAGTCATATGCATGTACGTGCCAATAAAGCAGTTGATACAAATAAAAAAGAAAAACTACAAAGACACTATACCAGCTCACATGGAAGATTTTTTCTTATGTATTCCTCAGTATCCTCATCCCATTCGGCCATATCCTTCCAAGAACAAAGTGAAAAGGAACATCAATCTTGTAACCTTTTCTTGTTTGATACAATATATTAAAAGCAAAAGGGATCAACTAGATGCATCTAAAAAAGTTAAATATTTAGTTTAATTGAGTACATGGTAATAAGCAAAGTACAATGCAGAAAAATAATAAAATGCTAGAACAGCTAGAATACAGAAAAGTGCTTAATTAAAAGTTACGAATACTTACAATGATCCAATTAGCTTCCAGATTAATATGCTGAAAATTTTAAGCATCTATGATACAAAATATAGAATTTCATAAAACAAGTGGAGCTAACCTTTTGGTTCAGTGATAAAGCAGGAAAGATTGCTGAATCCAAAAGTGTTGAGAAATGAGAGGAAACAAGCCTCCAACCCTGCAATGCAAGTAAAAACCAAAATAAAATAATTATAACAACGCAATATACTGCCAACTACAAAGTAATAACACTATTTTAGAATTAGAAATACACCTACCAACTGAAAAAATAACAAATTATACACTCAGCGCTTTCCTCAATCGGTTAAGAGATGTTGATTCCTTGGTTAAATTCAATTAGAAACTCTTTGCCACGGCTAAGTTTAAATGAAGAAAGCTGTACTGTATGTAGTTTACTGGTACAGTACTATTATACCTGCTGGAGCAGTAATCCAATTTTCAAAATTACATCAAATTTAAAATATTTTAGTAGTACTTAATAAGAAAATCTTACAGGTCCAGTTTCTAAAACATGAGAGATCACATCAAATGACAGAGATATGATCCGGTCTGACAGTGAATCAAGTACCTGTTATTGTAAAGAACTTTTTAAGAACCATATAAAAAGATAATAGATCACACAATAGATATCTCAGTGATACGACATTTGAGGAAAACTTACCCCTATATGAATACTTTGCCTGGCTATGTTGATTGCACTGTTTAAGATGCTCCTCAACAGCCTAAAAAGCAAAACATCACAAAGGCTTCAAACCAAATATTGCACTTTGTATTACTGCTTCATAATTTTGACCAGCAAACCTACTGATTAGTATAGATGTATAGTACCAGTACCCGAGAAGGAATAAAACAAAAGGTGTGGTCAAGTTAGACCTTAATTACCAACCAATAGGGCAACTAGTCCCTAGTTTAACTATATGCAGTGACATACCTCCAATCAGCAACAGCAATTAACCAGTAAGGACAAGAGGGGGGAGGCTGGCTATCAGCAATAAAGCATGATACTAATACATTTTGGTTGCAAAAAAACTGTCCTAAAGAACTCAAAGAAAAAAAACTAAAAGAATACATATAGAAACTACACACTTGTCAGTGTGCTTTCTGTGTCGGCAGATCAAGGTGCAAAATATGATTAAGCCTCTCTTTGCTATCTTCAGCCTCAGTTGATATTTGTCTGACAAGGTGCTGTCTAGCCTGAGAGCATCCAATATGCACAGTAAATCATGACAAATAGAAGGTATGACTTGGCATAGACCGCTTGGCATATAGGATCGCACCTGTTTGAGTAAAACTTAATTAGTAGCACCTTTACAAGGTTCTGACTCATCTATAATCCATCAATGAGTTGTGTCAGATTGATTTCGTTTCGAATCAAATTTTTGGATATCCAAAATGCTGAGATCTAATCCAACCACACAATAAGCCAACAAACATTATTTTGTTACAAAGTCCAACTATTCAAAAAGAAGATGATATCTTACAGAAAAATACAGAGACTTGCATAGAATAAGCAATGCTTGCTCGTATTCCCCTTGTGTGTCATCATTAACTGATAAAACCTATTGCCAAAACATGGAAACATCAATGAACCAGAGATCTATATTTAGAATATATTAATAGTACTTCTACAAAATAAGGTCTGGAGATATCCACATCTATAAGAATACCTTGTCAACAAAATGATGAAATGTGGCTTGCAAAGGCGCAAGAATTTCTGATGCAACCTGCTCCAACTGTTCTGGGACAGGTTCTTTAGGAAGTTTCGGATTCAAAAAATACTGTACATCCCAAAGGTACATTGTAAGCATTAATCATATCAGGAAAGCAAACTAACTGAGAATATCAAAGACAATTCAGGCTCTATTCCCAGTTTAAAAGTCAAATTAAGGCATACTTGCAGTGACATATAGACATGGGACCCAGTATTGTAATCCTATGAAACACCCTAGAAAGGTACCTCAAGGTAACTGGATTACATTGATCCAGCAACAGAATAAATTATATACCCAACTGGCATAAAAAAAACTTAACAGAATCTGAAGCAATGCAAAACTTTCAAACTTAAGCAGTACAGATAGTTAAAAGTAGCAAAGACAGATCCCATAACACACCTGAAAAGGTCTGGTGACTGCTTGAAGCACAGTAAGGGCATTCAAGGTGTTCCATTGAGAATATCCAGCCCCACTAATGAGGTTGCTATTCTCAATCACCGCTTTTAATTGGGGTACAAGCTCTGGCCATGAATTCTCTCTCACAAAGTCCTTTGTTATGACTAGACGAAACTGAATAAACAAGAAAGGGAATTGATAATTGAAGCATTGAAGCATTGAAGCCTAATTATTCAGAGAGTGTTCTCTAAACCCTAAACCCTTGATTTCATCTTATATGTTATAGCAAGAATTTTGGTGTTAAATTTCAAAAAACATTGAAGCCTAATTACATTGATTGACTGGGTAAAATTGAAGCTTAGATTAAGAATTCAGATATGAAGAAAAAAAGATAAACATACAGCTTCAATTAATACTTTGAGAACTGCTTGATCCGCTTTGAGCAAGGCCACGGCAAGCTGATTTCTAAACTCTTTGTGGGTTTCAGGTGAGAACAGTTCTCTGTCTATGTACCTCCTGATCAAGTTCTTTAGATATGTTGCAGATGCTATTCTCAAACCCAATGTGTCGCCATCTAATAAAATAGAAACTAATTTTTAAGTTGCTGAGCAGTAGAAATAGTGAACAGAGTTTGAGGAGCAAAGTAGAAATTAGTGAACCTTGGGCTATGGCGAGGAGAGAAAGCGGGAAAGCAGGTAAGGCGGAGAGACGATCCAAGCCGTCGGCAGAAGAATCGACGGTGGCCTTGTCGTAGCAGCTCAGTGTACCCTTCAGTAGACGACACGTCTCGCCAATCAAGTCCTTGCTTTCTCCCATCATCTCCATTCTTCTCTCTCTCTCTCTCTCTCTCTCTTTCAGAAGGAAAGAAAGAAACCCTAGTCAAGTCACCCCCGATCGAATTCGAAACGAGAGATGTTGCTTTTCCAGAGGAGGTCTATGAAGTATCTCAAATTTTGAGTTTAGATCTAGACCGTCCGATCAGAATCCGAGCCAAGATGAATGGACGAGCTTCATTTAATATTCGTGCCAAAACAGATCTGACAGTTGGGATGTAAACTTGTAGTTCCAGTTACTGTAGGTGATATACATAGGTAGTAGTGTTGGTGTTTTGGAGGGAAAGAGATGTTGCTTTTCCAGTGTAGGTCTCTGTAGGAACTCAAATTTTGAGTTTAGATTCGGACCGTCCGATCAGAATCCTAGCCGCGGTGAAATGCACGAGGTTCCTTTAATATTCGTGTCAAAACAGATCTGACGGTCAGGATGTAAACTTGTAGTTTGAGTTACTGTAGGTGATATGTATTATGTAGGAGTGTTGGTGTTTTGGAGGGAAAGAGAGGAAGAAAGTAGAAAGCGGCGCGCCGGATTGATCGATGCCTTTCTACTTTTGGTACTGTTAGGCGAAATTTTGTACAGCCCCTTGTACCTACTTGAATTTATATACTTATCTTTTTAGTTTCTAATCTAATCTATAACAAACACTAATATTTATCCAGCAAGAATTTAAAAAATATATTTTTCTAATTTCTGATTTAATCTGTAAGTAACTAGGAGGTGGCAACAAGTTGGATCCAGCTTGTAATCGGCTAGTTTATTTATCAAGCGAGCTGGACCAAACTGACTTTAGGGGTTCAGGTTGAAATTCCAGCTTATAATCGTCATGAGCCATTAATGAGTTGGCTCGTTAATAGCTTAGTCCAACAGTAAACAAATTGTTTGCAAGCAAGTCAGATGCTTTGCCACCTCTGAAAGTAACACTAATATTTATTTTAACGGTATGATTTTATACTAATTAATTAGAGGGCTTAAAATTTCTGCATGTAGATATATTACTCATAAATAATGGATTTCAACGGTCTGAATTCGTTACTTAAAGTCAATCTCGCAGGTATTAGAGTTGAGTTCATAAAAGAACTTAGTGAACTGAAAAACTCTTTATATGTCTCTATTCTTATATTAAGAATGCAGATCTCATGAGTTGTCAATGGGTTTAATTAAAAGATGAAATTTCAGATTAAATATCATTCATCCAATCAAGTATTATAATTCTATGCATCTTTTTATGTTTCTTTATGTGTAGAAATCTAAATTTATTTAACCATGTATTATTTACATGCAAATTGTATCATCTTTCTGATTGTTGTGATTTATTTCTATTTTTTAAATATCATTTAAGGAATAGATTGGTCATGTCTTTATTCATTTTTCTATTTTCTACATCATTTAAAGAATGCTATTTGTCATTCAATTTGGTATTATGTTTGATATTTTTTTATGAAAATATGTTGAAAAGATTCAAAAAAATATATATCACTTAATATATTATTTAATGAATATTATGTAGATGTAATTTAATATGTCACTTAGTCTAATATTTTTATAAAAATATATCAATTTATATGAGTTTTTTTATTCTCTTACAATATATTTCGGTTACACCACAAACAATATTAATGTGTGTAAAACAAAATGGTTTGGTGCATTCACTTTTGTGATTGAATTTTTTTAACACAAGTCAATAAGAAGAATTGAAACTAGATTATAAACTGTCACATTATGTTACAAACTCTCACAATATTATAAATGTAGATGCTCTTCACTCTATTTCAGTCATTAGATTGTCAAAGACCAATTTGGACCGTCCATTTCGTATAGTGCGAAAAAAAATTGACACCTGTGGTAACATGACATCCGAGTACAGAACCCGTATGTAGTAAATGCTAACAATAAAACGTTCGATATGAAATCTATGGTCCATATCAAAGATGGCCTGATACGGTATCCCATGTCAGACTCCCCAGCACCAGCAGCTGACCAAATTTGCTCTCTCTTTTTTTTTTTCTCTCTCACAAAAGCCATCCGCTCCCCACAAACTAGAGTATGGCATACATGTCATGTTCTCAAATTGTATCGTGAAGAGTCCACGCACCTTAAAGAAAAAAATGCTTGTTCCGTATCATGTTGAATAATATCGAGATTGGACACAACATGAGTATCGGTATGGTATAGGTTGTCATCTTATTTAGACACGTTTGAAAGTGTTTAGACGTAAATATTGTTTACACTATATAGAAGTCAAATTCTTAAGCTATATATTCTTGACTTGAAACAAAAATATAAAACCAAATCAAGTTTTTATTTTTGTCAAATATTTTTCATGTGTTGTATTTTTTTTTTCTCTAATTTTACGTGTTATATTGAATTGTCGAAAAAAATTCATTACATGTAGTAATTGAGTTAAAAATATAAAATCATTTTAACATTAGAAAACTTAGTCAAAATAAAATAGTTATTTTCCTTTTGATTATTTTTTTCAGCAATTAAAAAGATTTCTGGAAGTACACAATATTAATTTTATATATGACGCATGCAATTTGGGTGCAAACTTAATTAATGAGCTAATTAATCCGTATATTATGGGTCGTTGGTCACGTTAATCTGTGCGCATGATGACACATGCATTGCCCTTATTATCGTGTCAAATCTTATTAATGTTATCCATCGTGGGACATCTTTTTTTACTAATGAAAAACGGAATGTGGACATCGTTTTTTATTAGTACAATTGGTAGGTAGGTTACGATCGAACGGTCATCAATTGATCAATTCATCAGATTTTAGATTATTCAAAGATAGATAAAAATTTCTGTAAAAATAAAATTTGAAAATGCAGAGATAAATAATTAGCTATGCCCCGCCATTAATAAATAAAGCTTCTTCTAAAAACACAACACGGACACGTGAATGAAGACACCATACACCCAAGTACAATAGGTAGATTAAATCCAGACTGTTCTTGATTTTCCCTATTATAATAAGTATGGTATTGGTACCGGAGGGGATACAAATTCCACCACATTGTGTGTTTGCGTGTCTTCTTCTGTGTGTTTACGGGTCGACTCCTGTCATACTCACTCACTCCTCCCATTCCCCAAAAAAAACAACAACTCCGTCTCCGTCTCCGTCTCCGCTTGGTGATGGTGATGGTGATGGTGCCTCCGTTGACAGTCCATCTCCATCCCAAAAAAAACTAAAGTTATGAATTTGAAATGAGGTGCGAATAATTTTGTATTTAGCAGCATTTCCAAGTGAAATCATTATCATTAAATTAATCAGACTGAACTCTTGTGAGATTTTTAACAAAAGGGGAAGAAAAAGGATAAAAGAATTCTCATTTTGTAATTCACTGAATATTGTCCCAATTAAGCCCCTAGTTGCCCCAATCAATCAAGAATAAAATTTAATACAGAATTCATACACAGGAATTAGGGGTGAACAAAAGGCAGGTATCAATCGGTTCTGGCTCCAAGTTGAGGGAGAGTTGTATTGGTGCAAGAGATGACACTTCGAATGGTTTTTGATGCATTAAATAAAGCATGCAGTTCTACATGATGTATTGCGATTCTATAATTGCTGCAAAGTTTATACTGATAAACTCATAGCCGCATACTACTGATTTACCTGTGTCGTGTTATATTTTCAAATAACACCCAGTAGTGTTGTGATCGTCCCTGAATATAAATCCTTGAACACACAATACAGGTTCTCAATTTTTTTTTTTCTTTCAGCTATTTAATATCACAAGTTTTCAATTTTAATTATAATTCAAATCCTCATGAAATTCTCCATGAATCCCTAACGATAACACATTAACATTTTAATTCCCCCCGTTCGGGAGTTTACTAATTTTATTATTACATAAATAGCAAGCATAATGCTCTACTATAAGACACGAGGCAACTCGATCGTCTTTATGAGCTCAAATAAAGAACATCCCTTGCTTGATGTTATCTTTTAATGCCGGTAATTGCTTGATTGTAGAAGAAGAAGCCTCATCACGACACACTGAATCTAACTCTCCATAGTCAAGGTATAACCGTGGACGGAATGCAATCTGATGCGCATAGTATGCAGGAGGAACTGCAAAAATACAAGATTGAGAGAGCAAAACAAAATTAATAATATGTCCTACAAATATCTTATTGACCTAGCTAGAACTTCCTTTACTGTTTTAGGACATCTGAATCATAGGTTGGTTGGTTATATTTCTTGCCTATTTATGGGTGTAATAGTTATTGTTGGTTGTACATATATATTCCTTCGGAAAGATGAAAAACAAATAACATGACGGTGGTATAAAAGCATTTTCACACTTACCAATAGATACAGAGCGGGTGCATTTTGCATAACTGCAAATCAAAGAGTAAATAGTTAAAAATTAAAGAAAATTATTTTATAGTTGATGGAATTATCATTAATTGTTACCATAAACAATAGATATTGATAGCTAAATTGGTTGGGGTAAAGGCTCAATAAATTTAAAATCTCACCAAGGGCAAAAGGTTTTTGAGTCAGTGAGCTTAAAAAACTGTGAAAATATATATATATATATATAGGGACCGTTTCAGAAATTAACAAAAAAAAAATTTCTAAATGATTGTAACAAGAAAATAATATATTAGGGAATTACGTGTAGCATAGATTGTAGGTTAGAGTCTGAAGTTCATCAGCACTAAACTTATTGTCGTCCCACAGAACATGATAATGTGCGGGTCGGCTAGTTCCCTGAAAATTACCATTTTGCAACAGAAAAGTTAACTATAGCAATAAGCAATCCAATACAGAATCACCTAAAACCAACAAATTAAAGTAAAAGTCATACCTTAATACCAGCATGGCTGCATAAGTAGAAATCAAACTCTGTAGGATGACAAATTTGGGTGTCAACAACAGTCCCTGCACAACAAATCACAATTAAATTAAGAAACTAATTGCAAACTAAAGAGTGCATTTAATAATTTTCTGGCACTTCGTCTTTACCAGGTAGAACATTCCCACTCCTATCAGTATTTCTGTGATCTATAGGGAAGAGCCGGGTGTGGTGCCTCTTCTGTACCACTATGAATGTTATAGCTGGCTCATAATTTTCATTCAGCTGCTTACAAGCCTTTATTAAAAAGAAAAGAAAAGAGATGTGTTATAGTATGAGTTAAATTGGATTAATTTTTAAAAATAATCTTTTTTCTTCTTATGTTTATAAATATGAAAAGATTATCCTACATCTTTTATGGTGTTAATTTCATAGTGCAGCACTTGTTCAAATTGACCTTCACCGACTCCATCCCTAGAGAGAGAGAGAGAGAAGAGAGTGAGTTAGTCATATCATATTGCCATCAAACATTACAAACCAAAAAAAGGAAACAATATAGTACCGGTAAAATATAATCTGCTCAGGCACCAAACCAGTTTTTCTTCTGAAAGAAATAAGATGTTCCCTGCAAATTTAATGAATCCCAAAGTAGTGAATCCCAGTAGAGCATAAATAACTAAATTAGAAATAGTATAATACTGATGTACATACTTGACCATCTCGCCTAAACAGGATATAATCTCCTGACGACGGTTCTGTGCTTTAAAATTACCAGTATAAATAGCAATCTCTGGCCAATCTTGCGAAGCAGCAACCTTCAAGTATAAATAAAAATAAAAAAGTTAACAATTTATTACCTTCAAAGAGAACATTGAATTGAACCAAAAAAAGAAGAAGAAAACTTACTGCCGCAATAGAAGGGCTAGTGTCGTCTCCGGGAGAGGGATGAGTCACATCAGCACCAAAAATAATAGTTGGCACCCGACTGACAACCGGGAGTTTCAGTGCAATAGCGTCTACCAACACAGTATTCCTTCCACCAACCTATGTTTTTTCACAATTCGATAGAAAATTATACTAATTTTAGCAATATATCATGTTCAGCGTTATTTTAAAAGAGCTCAGCCAATTAATTAAACTATGGCATAAAGAAAGAAATGTCATGCATGTCTCAAAATATTAGCAACACCCATAAAAGGAGGTAATATCTCATTTAACCATTATAATAACATCAGAAAAAAATCAAGTGTTCCTTTACATGTCTAAATTTTTTAAATTCTTTCTTTAGAAAAAATTAGTTACTCAAATCTTCTATTCAAAGAGATTGAAGGAATGGAAGGCAGTTGATTTAAGGGTGCACATATCATATTTCCTAAAAATTGAGGAAATAATCCATCATCTTCTTATTTTCTAGGATGTTCATGAAATTTTTGCTCCAAAACATAATGATGAAGAAAAAATTATACTAAATAAAAAAACAAACCTTCATATTGATCTTGAGAGCCAGATTAGCAAGACATGGGGGCGCTGCTTTTGTCACAGTTTTTTCCAAACAACATTGCGTGACCAGACCAATATCCGTCTCACATATTCTCTTGAGATCACCTATGATTTTATTAAAACATAATTAAATTGAAAAAAAAAAAATTGAAGTTGTTTCAATTTTGGGTCTCAATAGAACAGAAAAGGGAGAAGGAAAGAAAATGCATTATAGAGGGAGAAGTGTGTGTGTGTGAGTGAGAGAGAGAGAGAGAGAGAGAGAGAGCATACTGTAGAGATTCCCATTTTTGTTAGGGAAAATGACAATGAGCAACTGAGGGAGCTTTTCTTGATGAGAAAGGGCATCAACAGCCTCCTGGTAACGCCCTTTTAACACTTCCTCCAATCTATTTCCATGAGCCACTATAGGGGGCAAGATTGGGTCACGAGCAAATTCCTGTTTTATAAAACCAAACAATTCTTCCAATCAAACGGATACAAACTTCTGACTTACAAATGATGAAATGAAAAATATGTGCCGTACCATTCCAGAATTACGGCACATGTCACCTAGTCTTTTGCAGAACCATCCGGCCTCATTTGCACCAACTTGAGATGAGAAAGAAATGCAGTACCAGAAGTTTAATTTTGCTCCATTTACAAATTTCTGCATCCATACCATTTAATCAAATCTTTATTAGAGAATGAGTTGAGGCGCAAGAGCGAGGAAGAGAAAAGAATACCAAAACATATACCTTATTTCTCATGTCCCAGGCACCAGATGTCGGCATGCACTCCTTTTCGGCACCACGGTACTTGAGCTGCATAATAAAAACAAAAAAAATTGAATGGTAATATTAGAAAAAGGAAAACAGATCTTAAAATGATAATCAACCTTTCTCTTTTTTTTTTTTAATTTGTGAATTAAGAGTCTACCAGATCAACCAAATAAAAGGCTAGGAAATTTAATAAATTAAGGTACTTAATTAGTTTAATTAAGATGAACATATGAAGGTATAGTAGATAATTTTTAATGAACATGTAAAACTAGAGTTACCCCAGGTGAAAGAAGAACACGAGCCTCAACATTGGTGGGTTTCTCACTGACTGTTAAACCGAACTCTATAGCATAAGTATCTTCATTGTATCCGTTATCTCTCCTTGCCTGTGTATAAAAAAAATAGAAAAAATTATAATATGCAAATTGGCAAAAACTATAGCTTTTTTCTAAGGTTAATTAAGATTAATACCTTAATAATGTTGCTTTGACGCTCGCCAGGATTTTGACAAGTGGCCCGGAGCATACCAGTCGTCTGGCCTTCATTCAACTTTTTCCTATACCTTTGTCCTCTAATGATCATGCACACCTACAATATATTTTCACATATGTGAAGATAAACATTTGAATATAACAGATCTTAGAAAATAAAAAGATTTGAAAATTTCCAAAAGAAGCGCCAAGAATATATTTGTAAGAACAAAACCTCAAAATTTTCCAACAATTTGAATAATTCAACAAAAAGTTATCTTATAAGGTGAGATTTTCTTAGCTTGTAATGCTGAGTAGATGCTTGTATATTACAATGCCTATATCTTTATTTACTAATTTGACAAACAATTAGGGCATGGTTTAATTAAGATATTCTCAAAGAATAAAACAGGAAAAAGGGAACCAAAGAGATTAAGATCTACTGATCTTCCTTTTTTCATTAAGACATTACTAAAAAGTTCTCATGTGAAAAGAAATGAGGATCTTATTTTAGATAAGTAGACATGAACAATATGGAAATTTGGTAACAACATGAGATTAATACCTAGCTTGTGCTCAAGCTATTTGAATGTACTTTTTGAATACAATAAGAACTTCACTAAATAGTAGATTTGAGTACATACCTCCATGGGAAGATACGTCGTCCTTTTTGGGTTATTCCCGACATCCAAACATGGTATATTGAAGTGTTTGATATGAACACCATGCCTTTCCCTGAAATAATCTACAACTTTCTTCTGGATGCCCTTCTCACCAAATGGGAATCTGAAAGAAGAAAACCAAATAGATCTTGATCTCTACTAATAGCAAAATACATGATTAGAAGCCAATAGCAGCATGTAAAATTAAGAACAAGTTTGGTGCTTACGTTAAATCTCTAGTGGCTTGGGCAGTTAATCCGGAGATACAATACTTTCTTCGTATCTGGCCTTGATGAGCAACCTCAACCTTAACACCCTTCAAGTTTTCTTTAATCTGATATACAAATAAATAAAAATAAAAAAAACAGAGCAGCAAAATGTCATTAGTGAATTCTTTTAGTGTAAATACCCAATGCATCCTAGAAATTTAAAACTGAAATAAGGTAACTACCTTTGCTATGTCGGCAGCGGTCAATATGCTAGTTTGAAGGTCTTTTCCAATAAGAAGTGACACAAATTGTGTTACTAATACAGGTTGAATAAAGGTCGTTGCTGTAGTATCTGAGAAGTTCCATAATAAACTAATGTCAGCTAATTCATTTAAGTCAACACCTTAAAAGAGCGACGATTATTAAAAACCCCGCAAAAATGGACTGGAACAAACAAGTAAAGCTAAAATTTTTGAATTGGGAATTGACACAGATAGTTACTGAGGTTGAGAGAGAGGCCCATTTGAGTCGGACGTAGACTCTGGTGAATTCCTTGCCAAATATCTAATCCACCTTCTAGATTAAATCTCCCGAAATTGTCAGAGAAGAATGATCTCCCAATTTGCACAATTGCATTGCTGAATTAAACAAAACAATGTAAAATATTTAAACAGGGATTACTTCACTGCAACGCATGACATGCAACACTTAATCTTACACAAAAACCTTGTCTCTGCCACTATTATTATTCAAATAAAGAAGAAAATTATGGACATCAATTATACCTTTTTTCAGTAATTAGGAAAGTGAAGGTCATATATGTCAATTTATTCAATTTTAAGAAGGATACGAGAATGCTGAGTAGTTCTCAAATTGCAAGGGCATGATATTATATATATTTCTACTACATATAGTTAAGTTTCTTGCCTGTTCAATAGGCACTCACGAAGCACAATTTCAAGAGCTTGAATTATATCCAGGGGAGCATTAGGCTGCAATCCTGACAGAAACATCTCTAGATCTCTCATATTCAGGCAACTAACAAGAGATATCTCCACTTTAAAATCCCTCCCCTCTCTGTAGTACAGGATCAAAACAGATGCATATAATTTAAGTGCATAATTCATATATAGATAATGTTCCCTAAACCCATTTTGATTTGTACTTTCACGAGAACAATATATGGAGAGATTGTCAAGTCAATACAAATCAGGGGTTCAAGTTCAACCAACTCTCACAGGCCCACAGTATAATTACTAAAGATACATATATTATTGAGTCTGGCTAGTATAACATTAATGTCATATGACACTAATTTCAAAATTAATTAAATAGACTTCAAACGACTAATCCAAACCATTCAAATTAATTTACTTTATGAGTGATGCGTTTACATGTAATTTTTTTATATTTTCAAGTTATTTTAGTATCAAATCAAGCATTACAAATGTTTAAAAATAAATGTATTAAAATTAACTTAAAAACTCACTCATTTGACCGCTTGATTTGATACTAAATAAATTTGCATATAAACGCACAACTAATAAAATAAACCGGTTTGAACTGTTTGGATTCATCATTTGAAGTCAATTTGATGGATTTTGGAGTTGGTGTTATATAGGCTTAAATGACATTGATTTTGGAGTTGGTATTATATTACCGGTGCCCGTTTTCATCAGGGAGAGTGACTGTAAAACTTTGAGACACAAAGGGGAGTGGAGCTGCAGTGAAGAGATTCGATCTGCCATCATACACAGGCCACCGTCCATTCAGGTGTGACTGTCGGTACTTTCTCACTAGGGCTTGCATCACACTACGGTTACATGATGTCACAATAGGTGTTATTTTGACCTGACAAAATTAATTAAGACATTTCAATAACAAAAGGAACAATAATTTTTTTATTTTTATTTTTATTTTTTTATAACTAGCATACATCATAGTGGTGCAATTGCAACTCCTTTTTAGTCAGTTGCACTAGAAAATGATTGACTATGACGGGTGTCTTCTCTCCGCAGGTCCCCCTTCCCGGCTTGCGTGGGAACTTCAATGATGATGGTGTTGCCGGCTGTATTGCCAGCTTTGACATTTGTTCCTCCAGCAGATCTGCATCGGCAGGTTCCTGTACTACCCCACCACCAGTTGCTTCTGGAATGACTTGAGGTATTACTGCCGGTTGCCTTGGTTGATTCGCTTGGAGCAGATCAGGTACAGTGCAATAATACGGCCCGTGTGTTTGCTGCTGCTGTGCTGGAGCAGGATTCTCTGCATGTGGGGCCTTTACTTTCTGAGGTGGAGCATACTCTTTCTGATGACTGGGTCCTCTTGGGGTAGGACCCATGTAATTGCCCGGTTGACCCCTTGGTTCCAAGTATTGTGGTCGTGAATTCGGGCCCGGGTATTGCCTCCTACCTCGACCTCTAGCCTCGGGGTGTTGGTGATGAGGTGGGTTCTCTGTATTGTCATATTGACTGCCACCATGGTGGGGACCACCACTACCACCACCACCACCACCACCACGGCCTCGGCCACCATGTCCACCTTGGTAACCACGGCCTTGTGCACCACGACCTCTTTGATAACTCGACATGGCTGATCAAATATAAGAGAGAATTAGCAATAAATTTATGCGAGATATATTAGATTTTCAATCAGTGGTGGTGTTTTGATCTTTTCAATTATGAGGTATATAGAGTGATAACAAACAGAAAAAGAAAATTACCATTTTTTAAAAAACAAAGTCACTGTAAGATTTTTAAGTTTTTGTATTACTATAGAACCTTGTCAAACAAAATTGATGTTTTAAACACAAATATATATGGAATCTTGGAAAATATAACATATATAGTATACTGATAAGAACAACCAGATGATCTCTAATTGGAGAGAGATGGATCAATGAATTTGATATGAACCAATAATTTTCCTAAATAATTAATCTCTTCTGATTTCCATTAGTGGATGTACCGTACTTGTGGTCTATTAATTATTTTGACAAACGAAG
The DNA here is from genome assembly GCA_033356055.1 of Carex pumila. NCBI lineage: Eukaryota > Viridiplantae > Streptophyta > Magnoliopsida > Poales > Cyperaceae > Carex > Carex pumila. Next base: position 174,046 of record JARJHM010000425.1, read on the forward strand.
GCAGAAAAATTAACTTGATATTTGTTTCGAACTTTGTCCGTTGGGAATCAAATCAGAGTTCTTAATTCCGGACTTGGTATTTTAGTTAAGAAAATACCATCCATCTATATATATATATCTCAGAATTTGTTGGTTGATTGGAATCAATAAATAGAAAGTAACATAATATATACCTTAATTGCAGCGAAATTAATGAAGTCTACTTTAATTAATTCTTCAAGGTCACCAACTCGATGTATTAATTTCTCATCCTCTCACTACCATGTATTTATAGTACTCCGCAAGTCGGTTAGGACTTTTCTAGACTATACTTTCTATACAATTAAATCTAAAGAGACTTGACTTGTAAATGTAAAAGACCTAGACCATTAGAAAGGAGATTCCTAGTGTACTATGTTCTGTTACAACCGCACTAAGTTATTAGAAGATTCTAGAGTTTCATAATTGGGCCTAGCTCTTCCAAATTCTTATTTTAACATAAAACGACATAAAATATGAATTCTGCATGCTTCTAATTTTCTGGAGTCCAACGAACCGGACATACAGACAAAAAAAACTACACAGTAAAAATCCCTCTAATGCTAACAGTCAAAGTCATACAAAATTAACGGTTACAGCATGTAAAAATTAGAAACTGAGAATCATTTTTGTCATTTTGTCAAATGAAAATATTGATCCATAGACATAGTACCGGAGCTTCACTCATAACATTAATCTATTTATATTTAAGGAAAATATATTTTGCAAATCCCAAGGGAGTTCGTAGCAGCAAAAACCATCCCAAAGCTTCTTCTGATCATTTGAAAACCTGAATAAATATATGAATGAACAAAAATTTGAAAACCTAAATAAATTTGATAATTTGTATTTTAAGTTGGATATTAACTTAATAAAAATGTCGGGAGGGAATGTTTGTATTCTGGAATAAAACTTCTCCACTAAAAAAATAATACACTTGATTACTAAATTCATATACAGCCCAATACTAACTATTATGTGGAAGTGGAAGCCCATTAATTAACTGAAATAATAGAACTTAAAAACTAAGAAAATATCATAGAATTCCAATTACCTAGGTAACTCAAAGCCCAAATCCCTTAGCTTCTCTGAATTCCAATTACCTAGGTAACTCAAATTTTGAGTTTGGATTCGGCCCGTCAGATCTGCTTTCTCACGAATATTGAAGAATATCCGTCCATTACATCAGAGTCGGTTGGTCCGAATTATGATCGGACGGTCCAAATAGAAACTCAAAATTTGAGTTACCTGAGAGTTTCCGGACTCGCTCGCGTCTTCTCCAAACGACTTGTTATTCTCCAGACGCGAGCACATGGAGTGAAGATTTTAACACATTACTTTTGACTTCATGCAGCGCACGAACCGTATGCAGCGGTCTTTTGATTCTATAGTCAGTGCTCTGCATGAAGCTAAAACTGCTCGGTTAAAATCTTTACCCAGCACATGGCAACACAAGGGGTAAGGATCTTAAAAGAACAGTTTTGACTTAATGCAGCGTACGGACTGAGCTTGAACAAAATTCAAAAGAGTCCTGTATAATGTTACTGCGCTTCATGAAGTGAAAACATCTCTGTTAAGATCCTTACCTCCAACACAAGCCTGCTCTGGTCTCCGTCCAAACCTAATCAATCAAGCAAGTAGTGCTAACTGCTCCTCTCTCTCCTCTCCCGCGTTGGAAATTCCAGCGCTGGAGCAGATCGCTGGAGCAGATCTACATAGCGATGGTTCCGCCGATTGATACAGCGACCGGAGTGACGCTGGCCAGTTTCACGGCGGCAGATCGCCACGCGCTAAACGCCGTACAGACGGGTGCTGCTGCGCTGTCGTTCGGCGGCTCGGCGTTTATTGTGCTGTGCTATATCCTCTTCAAGGAGCTTCATAAATTCTCTTTCAAGCTCGTTTTCTTCCTTGCTCTCTCTGTAATTTCCCCTTTTTCTCTTTCCATTGCTCCCTCCCAGTCAGATCTCATTCATACTTTTTTTTTTCTAATTTAAATCAATTGTTTGAATCAATGCAGGATATGCTTTGCAGCTTCTTTAGTATAGTAGGGTAAGCTTGCTTCTTTACTCTATTTGATTGATGCATGCATGCATGCATGCACTTATTATTTGGGAATTAATTAATTTCATTGCTGAATTTAATTTTAGGGATCCCTCGAATGAGTTTTTCTGTCATGCGCACGACTACAGTGCACAATTCTTCTGTGTGGCGTCTTTCTTATGGACAACTACGATTGCTTTCACTTTACATCGAACTGTTGTAAAGCACAAGACTGATGTCGAAGAATTTGGATCCATGTTCCACTTGTATGTCTGGGGTATGACTATCATCCTTTTTTTCTTCTTCTTTTCTTAAAGGGTACGTTTGGATTGAGTGTGAGGTTAGTGAGAATAGCGTACTAACCCAAAATTTGGAATAGCCGCTAACCCAATAAAATTTTGTTGGGTTAGCGGAATAGCACACTAACCCGAGCTAACCCAGGTATTGAGAATAGTTACTTTTTCACCTAAACGTGGAATAGTCGCTAACCCAACTAACCCTGCTATTTCTTGGCACCTAAACGCACCCTTAATATGTATTGTATTGATGTAATACTGGCAACATCGGTACACAAATGTACCATACTTGTATTGATTGGTACACCAACACTGTAAATTTTATACTAGTATAGTTTGCTGCACAGGTTTCTAATTTTTTTTCTTAATTTCTTTTTTATTTCAGGAACATCACTAGCTATGTCCATACTGCGAACAATAGGAAGTGACTATGGTAAGCCAGGTATCGGCTGTTGGATTCAACCAGCTAGCACCGGCAAGGCATGCTTCTCCCCTTTTATATTTGAACCACTTGATATTGTGTAACAATAACCAATTGATGGTGTAGAGTAGTTTCTCGTACTAGTAATCTATTATGTTTAATTTGTGATTAGTGCTAGTTTTAATAGTGCCATTGAATAAATAGCTTGTCTTGATGCAGTTGTTTGTTGGAATTTTCTTTTCCAAATAAAATGGGTTAATTCTGTCAAGAGCATAATATAATTTCTCTTAAAACCCAAATTTAACAAACTCCAAACAAATAAATGCTGCTTTTTTTATGCTGAGGTGTAATGTTTTTCCTCCCCTTAATTTGTAGGTAGCCCATCTAATAACATTTTATGGTCCACTATGGAGTGCAATTCTCTACAATGGATTTACTTATTACCAAGTAAACCGTATGCTAAACAATGCCACTCGGGTAAATTTGCTTTTCTACTGATTTTACCGATCATGTCTCCGGAAGGGACATTTATATGAATCCTTATATGCTAAACAAACTTTGCAGATGGCTGTGGTGATGGGCGATCGATCAAACCAATCTGACGTGCGAGCTGACAGGAAGGTCTAATTCTTATATATAGGTTTCTTAATTCATTCTTTCATGATCCAAACAGAAACCCGGATTTTCAACTACTATTGAAATTTAATTTTGAAACTTAATAACAAAGTTAATTTTGGTTTTCCAGGCTCTTAATCGGTGGGGCTACTACCCTCTGATTCTAATTGGATCATGGGCCTTCGCTACAATCAATCGACTTTACGATTTTATTTATCCAGGACAAAAGATCCTTTGGCTTTCATTCCTTGATGTTGGCTTTGCTGGACTCATGGTTATTTTTACCTCTATTTTCTTGGTTTATTTTAATTTGCTTGTCAAGTTTAACTTTGGATTTGGCACATATTTGAATATCCCAAACAAATTCCATAACTACTGCAGTATTATTTAATCATGTTGGCACCTATATTTACCAATTTGCATTTCTGCTCAGGGTTTATTTAATTCAATTGCTTATGGCCTCAACTCTTCAGTACGCAGAGCTATTGCTGAAAGGATTGAACTGTAAGTTAGCAAACATAAAAAAATATAGAAAGGTTATTTTTTCATCCTGTTCCGAATTTGTTTTTTACTCAAGTTTCTAAATGTATATTGCATCACATTTTGGTAGGTGGATACCTGAGAGGGTGAGAAGGGTGTTCCCGACTTTCTCTAGACATAGAGACATACAGCCCGAAAATGAACTTGTTTCTCTCATTGTCGAAGGCCAGAAATAGATTTCTCTATTGATGCACTTGACACAGCATTATTTCATTTTTAAGAGTGTGTTGATAAACTCGAAGAACAGCATAGCATATTTGCGGATGACTGGGTACTTTAAACTGACAAATACTGACCCATAGTTTTGACAAATCGACCAGAGTGTAATTTTGTAATGAGTTTTTTTTTTCTTTCTTTGTTCTTTTTGTAGGGTTTGATTTGAATTACATTCTTTTGTTGATATTAATTTTGTGATTGCTAGTGTAAAGTAAATAGAGGATTTTCTCTCTTGACTTGAGCATTTAGAGTAATTTTTTTTTTTTTGGTTGGTGGTGATGACAATTACCATGTTGAATTAATAAAATGGGTGTGCTATTTTACATTTCAAAACAAAGAAGTTTGACAATTTGAATTTGATTTTCTTTTTTTCATAAGAGCATCTACATTCCTGAAACTATTGAAGTTTCTAAATAACTGTTAACTAATTTTTAGAAATTTTATTTCTGAAAGTTTCTAAACTCTCACATTCCTAAAACTCAAAATTAGAGTTTCTTAATTGTCACATCAGCAAATAAATTACAATAAAAAAAAATTTCAGCTAATTATTTGGTCACGTCAGAGTTTATAAACAGTTTTTTATTAAGAAATTTTGGAGCAAAGTTGCTAAATAAGAAACTCATTTGCACTTTTGAAGCTGATTTAAAAACTGTCACATCAGATTAGAAACTCAAAAAATTTCAGAGATGTAGATGCTCTAAGGACAATACTGAGTTGATTTAATAATCTAAATTGATTTTTACAAATTTCAAAAGTAAGCCGTTGATCTTGTACGTTCAACGTCACAAAGTGAAGAATTCAACATAAAAAAATGAACGGTTGCAGTTTGTTTTTAAATTTAAAAAATTTAAGTTAGGTATGCAGTAATGCAACAAAACTGTTGTCACGATGTGAAGCGAAAAAAGGAATAGTACTTGGAAGTAGATTTTTTTTTTTTTCTTCTCAATTTTATTATATTTTTGAATAATTATCGTTACACTAGAAAGGAATATACCTTGAAAACGAGAATTTTGTAATCAATAGATTAAAAAATAGATTAGTAGCGTGCGCAGTGCGATAAAATTTTAGTTTGGCACTTTTACACTGTCACTGACAATCAAATGGTGGGTCGATATTTTCTAGGTCGGAGTCACTGTTGCCAAAAATAAATGCATGAAATCCAAAAAAGAATGATTAAAGTCTTGATCTTAAGTCTTAACTAACTAGTTGGCACGAATCAATGCGCTATATTAGAATCAACATGGATCAACCATCGATGTATCCTATGTTAGCTTCATTTAGTCAGTACTAGATCCGTAGATGAGAATTGAATTGAATTGTAAATTAAATTTGGTGAGCGCAGCCGCAAAGGAAGAAGCGAACGGGTAGGTAGGTGCAATTCGGTTTCCCTAAAGTAACTCAAATTTTGAGTTTGGATCCAAACCGTTCATTCCACCTCAGATCATCCGCCGAATTCTTATCGAACGGTCTAGATCTACATTCAAAATTTGGATTACTTGAGGAGATCCGGAGCCGGGTAGGTGGCGCTTGCTTTTGTCGGGTGCCACACCGTAACAACTAACAAACACCCAAATCCATTCTTACCCACCCTTCTCTTCTTCTCTTTCTCTTCTCAGTTCCTCTTTGTTCGTGTTGTATTCCAATCATTTTCATAAATAAAATTAATTTCAATTTTATAATAATATAAAATAAATAAAGTAAGTAGAGTGGAACCAGCAACCAACCAGCTACCACCCACACTCGCAAAGTCGCAATTCAATTCATCTCATCTCATATAAGCAGCGGCAGAGCTTCACCTTCCCTCCCAAATTCCCAATCAACCCAGAGAGAAAAAATGGCGAGGAAGAAGATCAGAGAGTACGATTCCAAGAGGTTGCTCAAGGAGCATCTCAAACGCCTCGCTAACATCGACCTTCAATTCCTCTCCGCTCAGGTCTACTTTCTACTTTTCTCTTCTCATCACAATCAGATTTCATTTCTGCTTGCCATCCCGGATTCAGATTTTCTAGACCATCAACTTTCTCAAATATTATTTTTTACTGCTATCAGATTTGTATAATGATCAACATGCAAATCTGAATTTCTCATTTATCATTTTACTTATCAGTGTTTAAAACTTAGAAAATTAAATAAAATGATTGCTTTTGGACAGATCACAGAATCCACGGACTTCACAGAATTGGTGAACCAGGAACCATGGTTGTCCTCAATGAAGCTTGTGGTGAAACCAGACATGCTTTTTGGAAAGAGAGGCAAGAGCGGCCTAGTTGCTCTCAACTTGGATTTTGCTCAGGTCGTTGAGTTTGTCAAGAAGCGCCTTGGTGTCGAGGTAATCTAATTTGCCTTTTCTCTTTTCATTTTCATGGATGAATGCATGCTAAGCCTTGCATGGCCTTTGCAGGTGGAGATGGGAGGGTGCAAGGCGCCCATAACAACATTCATAGTGGAGCCTTTCATGCCGCATGACCAGGAATACTACCTGAACATTGTGTCGGAGAGGTTGGGGTGCAGCATCAGCTTCTCTGAGTGCGGTGGCATGGAGATAGAGGAGAATTGGGACAAGGTCAAGACCATCTTCCTCCCCTCTGACAAGCCCCTTTCCCTTGACACCTGTGCCCCCCTCATTGCCACTCTCCCCCTCGAGGTTTTTTTTTTTATAAATTTTTTACCTTCTTCAAAATTGCTTCACTTCATATAATTATAATATATATAACTTATTTTGTTGTCATGCTTGGCTCTAGGTTCGTGCCAAAATTGGCAACTTCATCCAGGGCGCCTTCTCAGTTTTCCAAGGTCTGATGCTTATCTTCTTATATCCATTTACATCAATCTTGTGCTTACATATCTACTGATGATGTGTCAAAAGAACCATATACTTATTTATTATGTGGCAAGGTGCTTATTTTTCTTTTTTTCTTTTTAAAAAAAAAAATAGATTTGGACTTCTCTTTCATTGAGATGAATCCGTTCACCCTGGTAAATGGGGAACCCTACCCCCTTGATATGAGGGGAGAATTGGATGACACTGCTGCTTTCAAGAACTTCAAAAAGTATGTATACATATTACTCGTTTTCATTGTCTTGACAAGTAACAAGATATAGCCTTATCAAGAAGTTTTTTAGTTGAGACCTGACCAGGTGGCTGCATACTAAATGCTGCCAATTCTTCAAAATTGAAGTTGGACCCCTAATTGCCCCTGATTAAGCAAACAACTGAGTCCTGAGCCTCAATTGTATTATCCCTATTAGTTTTTTTTTTTTTTCCTTCCTGTGCATTCACTGGTCACAAAATTGGGGCTAACAATTGAGTTGTACTTGCAAAAAATAAGGGTTAATTGAGATTAATTCGGGTTTAGTTTGAGATTACTGACCAAGTGGTGGTACTACTACCCCAGGTGCGAGTACTGTTACATAATTTGATGGTCAAGATAGCCATGCATTATCTGTAGTTATAGTCTTCTATTACTAGAAACTAGTAGTATTCTTACAACTTTGTGTATATCATGTGTAGGTGGGGAGACATAGAGTTCCCTCTCCCTTTTGGTAGAGTGCTGAACCCTGCAGAAAGTTACATCCATGGATTGGATGAGAAGGTACCTAACTATGCTTTTTAATAAATGAAAATACAATCATTTAATTTTTGATCTGCAGTGTTTTACCATAATTATTGAATCCTTTTGCTTTTCTTCGTTTAGACTAGTGCATCCTTGAAGTTCACAGTTTTGAACCCAAAAGGCCGCATTTGGACCATGGTTGCTGGTGGTGGTGCCAGTGTCATCTATGCTGATACAGTAAGACATGAAAACCTAGTCTCTTTTCTGCTATTTTTACCACCTTGGCTGTTTTGGTTCTTTACGTGTAACCCTTAGATGTGGAGTGCATTAACTAAATGCAATAAGATATTTTTCACTCAATGAATGTTTTAGAAAATCAATTGGGGTTATTGGGGTTTTACCTGGCACAGGACCTGTTGCGTGTTGGGCATGTCCTCTGGGATTATTAAAATGTACAAACTTATCAAATATGAGTGATCTTATGTATAGTTATTGAACACATTTCAGGTAGGAGATTTGGGGTATGCATCAGAGCTTGGCAACTATGCTGAGTACAGTGGAGCCCCTAATGAGGAAGAGGTTTTGCAGTATGCCAGAGTTGTTCTTGATGTAAGGTTCTTTTGGTGCTAAAATGAGATTATTCTAGAAACTTATACTCAAATTCAATGAGGAATCTCTTATATATTTGTTGCGTAGTTTTGACCTGTGCTGTAAGAGACTATACTGTCGCCTGCTTTTGCTGTTGGGATTTTGACTGATATCTCCTTTCAAAATACAATGTCAAACTGTTAGATGCTATCCAGAATTGTTATTATTGATTGATACTATTTATTTCTTATGATTTTGTAGTGTGCTACTGCTGAGCCTGATGGCAGGAAGAGAGCACTACTAATTGGAGGTGGCATTGCTAATTTCACTGATGTAGCAGCGACCTTCAATGGCATCATTCGTGCCTTGAGAGAGAAGGTATGGTTCTTCTTTAAGTCATTTTAATTTGTGTAGGGACCAATACTCCCTGTTTCTGAAAAGAAAACAACTTTGTTGTTGTATGGGTAATAAGCTCTTTTTGTTCACGTCATCTATTTGTTTTGTATTTTTTTGTTGCACCGAAGGAATCAAAGCTGAAAGCTGCAAGGATGCATTTATATGTGAGAAGAGGGGGTCCCAACTATCAAACTGGCCTTGCCAAGATGCGTACACTTGGTGCTGAATTAGGTGTTCCAATTGAGGTATTTGCTGTTTCTCTATATAATAAATATGTAAACTTTAAACAAACAATTTTATCAAGTTTTTGTTATTTTAAACAATCTGTAAATGTGATGAATTAATTTCCAGATATTACATGCTGCTCTAGTCTCTAGGGTTTATGGTTAATTGTATATTATTGAATTGATTATGAATTGTAGGTGTATGGACCAGAGGCTACCATGACTGGAATTTGCAAACGAGCTATTGACTGTATCATGGCCTCTGCTTGAATTTCTTTTGTTCTACTCAAGCCTCTACTTAAATAAGTTACCTTTTTTTTTTCTTTTTTTTTTCTTCTTTTGTTGAGTCGGGTGCTCAAAATAAAAATATGTTTGTCCTTATTGATCATAAGCAGATACCAGTATCTGTTGTTAATTTTTTTACTTGGTGGAATAGAATTTATATGATTTTGTCCTTAATGATATGCTTGAGATGTAATGATCTAATTAGCGTCTTCTTCCGTTATAGAGATAACGACTGTAGGACCGACATGAATCTTACAATCCATTCCTCCTTTTTCCTCATTGCAATGTTACAGTAATTTAGCCTTCATGCCTCCCAAGTAATTCTTGTTACAGTAATAGAAAGGAAGCTGTCAGCACAATCCAACAATTCAAGCTGACAATCAGTTCTATTTATATTTGTTATTTAGTAGAAGCTGGATCCATGTTGTGCAATGTTTATGTTTTTTAGGAAAAAAAAGTTTATTTTTATTTTGGTGGCTTAATTCAATCAGATGTTCCACGATGTCAAATTCGCTATGGTTGGCAGTTTTTATTGGCAACTAAATGGTGATCTTTTTTTTTTTAGTGAGAAGAGAAAAAAACATTTCAATTTTTCGTTTCTTAGTTTGCTCGTCCAATAAAACAATGGTCATACTAGAAATAAGAGGTTAAATAAATAAAAAGGAATAAAAAAATAATATTAAGTTTTAGTGAGGATATTAGATATTTTGGTATTTTTATGAAAAAATTAGTTATTTAAATAGGAAAATTGTAATGTAGATTAAAATACATTGAAGTTCTATAAATATTGATAAATGATTATCATTTAATTACATGAATATATAAAAATGTGTATTTTATATATTGAACATAACTTAAATGAATGAAATATTATATGGATTGTGTTTTGTATCATTAATGTTTTCATTATCTTTAGAATCTTAGATATGAGATATATAGGTTTTTCACATGAGAAGTATATAATGTGATTGCTATTTAAATACCATCTTATCATAAGAATAAAATAGTAGTTCGTTATATACAACTTGTGCGGGAGAAATTTATAGGTTAATATTATCATTGTATTTCAATTTGAGTTATGATATTACTGGGCCCCTTAGTAAAGTGGAATTATATCGCATGCAATATAACTCATGTAGTTATAATTATAATTAACTTGAGAGACCAAGAAAACGAATATAATGCAAGAATGACACGATTATATTTTGCATATTATTTATAATATCATGTGACAAGGATAGACACGAAATTAGTGGATTGAGTAAATTATTACTATGTTGTTTGGATAATTATAATATAATGATAGAACCTATTATAGTTAATAATATAAAGTTTATATTATTGCCAAGATGATATAGATTCTCTATACAGTCACACCAACTGAAAAGAAACAACAAGTATTTTACATTTCATAGTGACGTATAAAATAAAATACATGAGATGAAATGCTAAAATAAAATATTATAATATGACATACTTAGACCATAAATAAATTTATGAAGTTATGCAAATATTGTTTAATATAATGTTTGAATGTATTATAAGAATAATATAAATATTATATAATATGATAATATGAATAATATTATTTGTTCATAAATTAATTTATTAAACCAATTACAATATGAGATTAAAGAGAGCATAAAATGACAAAACAAAGTTAGTGACATATATATAATTAATTTAAACATTACACAAATTGATGCCCTAGTCCTTGCCTATTTAAGAAGGCATAATTAAGAAAAATTTATCAAAATTTTCTACTCCTTTCTCCTTAGCCGAAATTTCAGCAACAGCCCCATTTTTGTGTAGGTCAAAAATTGTGAACTCTCATCTCATCTTGTTAGGTTTAGCCATAAAAAAATCAAATAGTTTATTGGTTTGAAGATCAAGAAGTGGTTGGATCTAAGTTTTGAATTTCACATCCATCTATCTAAGAGGTGTGTTAGTTCGTTATTTAGATTCAAGGTGAATCAAAGAGATATTTTCAAGAAAAACAAGAGATCTAGAAAGGAAACTGATTTCTCTCCATCAAGATGTTTGACAATCTCTTTAGATAAAAGATCTCTATTATCTCTAGAAATTAGATAAGATGTATTTGTTATATTTAATGCACATTAGGCGCTAGTAAGAAATAATTTTGTTCGCTATTATCATATAAATAACGTTATTTGTGTATTGAATCAAGTAATAATAATTTTTTTTTTAATTCTCACCACACAAATATACACATAAAATTCCAACACACAGAAGCTTGATTCACAACCAACACTCGCACCATGACAGCGAGCTCATTAGAAATCAGCTTCACACAAGCCTTTGCAAACGCATTCTGAGTTTCCTCTGATATTGATCTGACTCAAACCTATGCCTCACGCGTATCAATCAATCTTAGTCCGAATCCCTCCTGCTACTCTTTTAGACCGATCTCACACCTCCACAACGGATCTAAACCATCACTCCCTTTATTCTTCTTGACCCGATCTTGATCTTGATTTAGCGCGTCAAGACTCGAGCTCAAACCTGATCAAACCCCGATCGAGAACCCGATCCAAACTCAATCAAAACCCCATCTCGAGAATCATGAGGTTTAGGCCCCCACGCCGGCCAAATCAAGCAACAAACTACCTACCTTTGTTGGCTGATCGGTCTAGAAAAGAAGAGAACCGGGCCTAGACTAGAGAAGAGGGCGGAGGCGGCTGTTCTCGGCCAACTAGGTGACAGAGAGCGCGGAGGAGAGAGGAGGGCTGTACTGTGTTGTGCTCGGCCGGCCTAGGTCACCTCAGAGGCGGTTCAGACTCAGAAATCAAATCTGAGCAGTAGAGGGGCGAAGGTTTCTGCTACTGTAGCGCTACTACAGCTGAATTCTCTCATTCCGGCTTAACTACAGTCGAATTCTCTATTATAAAATGCATAAACATACATAAATCTCAACAATTCCGGATTATGATCAGACGGTCCTGATCTAAACTCAAAATTTGCGTTACTTTATAGGATTGAGACACTCCATCTCTCCCCAGTCTCCAATCTGTACGCAGCGCACGCAGCCATGGCAGCTTCTATTCATAGTCGAATTTACGAGTTCGCCACCACCGCTTTAATCCACATCTTTGCTTTTCCTTATGCTGCTGTAATATATCTATATCTATATATATGCGCTTCTCTCTCTCTCTTTCTCAATTTATAACATATCATGTAACCTTTGCTGTGGTCGTAGGTATGTGAGTTGTATTGCGCTGGAATTGATGACGCAAACAAGTGGGATCATGTCCAAATTGCTCACTACATTGGCATCAGCGTTGGTTAAGTCTAAATCATGTGATACTTAATTACTGTATTTATTCTAGTCCAGTCCTTGACCGAATACATTTTAAATTGCAGTTGGCCAGGATACTGGTTTCAGTGATGCTCCAGAAATTTTGGAGGGCCAGAATAAACCTTATTCTACTGAGTTTTGCCAAGCTGACCCATGCACTGTAATACCTAAATTGTTTTTATTTTTCATTTCTTTCATGGAACAAATTAAACCTGATCGATTGGGAATTCATGATTCAATTTTATTCTTACAGGATAACCTGGAGAGTCGTTTGCAACACAAGGGCATTCCTGTTGATATTGTTTGTTGCTTACATCATTTAGAGGTACCTTTAACCATGCCATCTTTTAACAAAATTACCAGTTGGATTTTTTATTTATTTATTTTAATTTTTTTGTGTTGAAGGGACCAATAAGAAATATTATTCTGATATTTCTTCAAAAAATATCTGAAATACCACATAAATGAGGAAGCATTAGCACATATTGGTCATGTGAAAACTTTCACTGTGATTGATTTTCTTGCACATGTGAAAACTTCTATTTTGTGTGATTTTTTTTTCTTTCAGTGTTGTTTAATGAAGATACCTGTTAATTCTTTATAGTTATGTTTTGAAAGTGAGGAGAAAGCTAGAAAGCTTGTACAGAATGTATCATCATTGCTCAAGCCAGGGGGTTATTTTTTCGGCATAGTTCCTGATTCATCTACCATTTGGTGAGTTCTACTAAAATAAAAAAAGTACATTGTACCTGGTATAGCCTCCTTTGTTTCTTATCAGTGCATGTTAATACTTGAATTGTCTCCTCCATCAAGAATCTCGAGATTATAAATATTTCTTAGGGTTAAAGCAAAAGGTGATTGCTCATCATGACTTATTAATACAGGACAAAGTACCAGAAGAACGTGGAGGCATCACTTCACAAAGGAGGGGGTACCAAATCCAATATTCTACCAAATTACATTCGCTCAGAGAACTATGTTATTACTTTTGAGGTCGAAGAAGACAAGTATGTCTTAAAATAAATTAAAGTTTGTAAAGTTTATTTACAGTTATTTGTTTTTACTAACCGAGTTTTGTACATTTTTCAAGTGTGTTATGTCGCCACATCTTAATTTTTAAACTCTAATTGCCTTAATTAGCCTTCATCTAGGCTAAAGGGCTGCTATTTGGTTTGTTTTTCCCTTTTATTGAGCAATTTTTGTTTGTAGGTTCCCTTCATTTGGGAAGAGGTATCAATTGAAGTTTGCTAACGAGGCATCATTTCATACGCATTGCTTGGTGCACTTTCCCAGTCTAATCAGGTTTCCTGCTGCTTTCTGTTAGTTGTTAAATCCTAGCAGTTGTTTTGAACTGATAACTTATATTATCCGTTGATTTAGATTGGCAAGAGAAGCTGGTCTTGAATACATAGAGATTCAGAACCTGACAGAATTTTATGATGATAACAGGTGAGTCATGTAAATTAGTCAATATTTTGTTACTGTCATTTATTCACAACCCCTTTTCATTCTGCTTCTAATTTAACAATTAGTTTTAAGCACAGGGAAATTTCCAGAAAAGACCCTTTATATTGTTCTCGTCAAACTCTTTTCCTGTGTATGTCCTTTAATTCACATTTCAAAATTAACATTTGTTTGAATTTTTCCCTTTTGTTTGTTTTGTTTGTCAGAGCACAATTCGCTGGATTGCTGTCAAATTATGCTCCGAATTTGGTAGATCCCCGTGGGAAACTTCTTCCTCGTTCTTTTGACATTTTAGGTGAAACATTAGTTCTCTTTGGCTCCTCTTTGACTCTTAATTATAATTTGCACTTAAGCAATGTTATGAGCAACTTGGCAACACGATTAACCTTGCAAAAATAAAGGTAAACAAATAAAACCATAAACCCCCATTTGAGTGTCCTTCCGTATTTAGTGTTGGTAATGACAGGTCAGTATAATTGCATTAATGTGTCGGGACAACAGACTCGTTTTAAAATATGGATGGGGAATCTAATTTGAATTTTTGATAGTTCATTTTTGTTCTTTTGTACATTAAATCCTTTTGTTGGAAGTTCAAAACCAGGAGTTGTTACGTGATAGAAGGACAATTTGAACTAAATTTGGAAATTCTCAATAGTACCTGGTTCTTGAGCAAATAATGAAAACAGAAGGGGTGCATATGCAATTTTGTTGAAATTTTATTTTGAGTTTTGGTTGATTTGTAGGTTTGTATTCAATATTTGTATTCCAAAAACCAGATCCAGATGCAGCACCTCCTTTACTAACGCCTCCTCTAGTGGTCGATGAAGACCCTTCTTATGATGAGGTCTGTTGGTTTACTTCTTATTTCTTCAATCCATTTTGTTAATCACAGTTATTGGTTGGTTGTATTTGATTCCATCAGGTATTGTATTGTTTGCACTTTAGGTATTTTTAATCAGCTGTTAATGCATGCCCTTGTGCCAGATTCAGAATTGATTCGCTCCTGCCCATCAAATTAGGGCCCATCTCAGAATCCAAATCAGAACTTTATTTATTTAAACTCGAGAGCTATTATGCCAACTTGAAACCAAATCCTGATCAACTGGTAACCTGACTTGACAATACTGGATGCGTTTAAAAGCACCAGCCAAAGCAGTATGACCCGTTTGATATATTTTTGATACCTATACGTGTTTTTTTGGAACAGCAGGAATGGGTTGGGGAGGGTTATATGCAGCCTGCTGCCTCCATTGATGAAGAGATGAGGCCACAAATGGAGACGGGCATGGTTACTCCAGTAATTGCTGCTGTTTCTGGTAATACAGATGTGGGAGAGCAAGAGAAAGGTATCTTGGGTCCAGGACCCGCAGACCTTAGGTTACCTTAAACCTACTCTAATTTGGCTTCAATTAACTATTAGATAGATGTGATTGTATTATTGTTGTTCTCACCTAGTTAGTTTTTTTTGTTTGTTTGGCACATTCAATCAGTAATGTTTAATGGATATATCTGTGTAAAAGCCACTGGGTTGTTGGAGGTTAATTTTAACAGAATTTTTGTTTGTTTTTTCAGTTAGTTTGTTGGTTTTGAATACTGTTTAGTTTTTATGTATTCGTTGACCCTTGTCCAATTTGATGTATGTTGAATGAGAAATTAATGTGAGTGTCATTTGGGCTTATAGACATAGTGGCAATTAACTCTTCAAATAAGGTGGGATGCTTGAATTATGGGCCGCATCTGACGCTCCATGGGCCGGCCTCAGTGTGGAGGATGTTTTTAGATTTTTTTTTTGTTTTACTAAGCTGTATGAAATTTTTACATTTCAATATTGCTGTCAAGCTTTAAAAAAAAGTACTCTTCTAATGGCTCTGGAAGAATAAGAATTGACTCCAGTAAAATGTAAATGTTTGTCGTGGATTTGTATTTGAATTTTGCACGAACTAAATCCGAAATTTATTAAAATTTTGATAAGTAATATTATTTAGTATACTAAGTATGATTTAAATTGTATAAAAAATTAAATAATTATTGTGTGTCTGGTAGGGCTAAAGTTTCGCCTTTGAAATATGTATTTATCCAAAACCCAAAACCCCTTGAGAGTTGAGGAGTTGAGGAGAGAGAGCGGATGATGTTTTACTTTTACCTGTGCAGTAGTGTTAGTGCAGTCTCCACACTCCGCCCGCCGCTTCAATTTTGCCCCTCTTCTCTCTTCTTCAGACTCCGAGGAGAAGAAGGGGAAGAACCTCTTCTTACCTCCAATTAATCAGCAAGAAGAGAAATTAGATTGATTGCTATGAGGGTGGGTCTGGGGCAGGCGCAGCTGCTTCTGTCCCCTTCGTCTTTCCTCTCCCTCTCCCTCTTTCCATCTCCCTCCCTCCGTCTCCACCACCTCACCCTTCCTTCTTCTCCTTCTCCCTTCCTATCTTCCTCTTCCTCTTCCTCTTCCTTCCCTTCCACTTGCACTACTAACAACAACTTCAACTATAATTCTAACACTAATCATGGGGGCCACGCTGACCATGGCACTGGTGGCATCAACAACAATAATAACAACGGGGGTGGGGGTTGGTGGCCTTGGAATTGGGAAGAAGAAGGCGGTTCCAATGATAACTATAACAAAACCAATCACTTTCTACTCCTCTGCCTCCTCTTTCTTCTCCCTTGTGGTGGCCTCGCCGTTGCCCTTGCCAATGCCGAAAGCACCATCTTATGGGAGGTAAGAAGAGACACAAGGAGGAAAGTGCTAATTGGTGATGACGGTTGCTTTGTCTCCGTTACAAAGAGAGAAGATGACGACAAGTACAAACAAGGAGGGATGCCCTCTTACTGGTGGCGGCAGTGCAGGGATACTGTTGTCGGGTTGATGTTGCCGCATGGATATCCGCACAGCGTCAGTGCCGACTACATGGAGTACTCTCTATGGAGAGGGGTGCAGGGCATCGCTAGCCAAGTCAGTGGTGTCCTTTCCACCCAGGTACCTTTCTTCCTCCCTTATTCTGTTATATCAGTGCTCTCCAAAACATGTGTCAACAAAACCTCATTACCTCATTGCTAGCAAAGTGACTGTACCCACAAACCTAATTCCCATTTCATTCATCGAACACGTGCAGCCATTGCTAGTCACTGTAGCATTTCTGGTACAGGGAGGATTGGTTTTAATTTTTTTGTTTCATTTTAATTTGATGGCGATGCTCCCTCTGGGAGTTGTAATACTACCTTTTGGTAGTTTAAATTGACAGTCACTGTCAATCTTTTTCAAAAAAAAAAAAAAAAGAACACGTGCAGCCATGCAAGTTATTCAGTTTGAGATGCAAAACATTAGCTTGTTACAAAAAAGACCATTTTGACCTTGTTCAACCATCCAATTTATCCAATTGGAGATGTAGAACATTAGCTTGTTACAGAATCTATTCTGACCAGGACTCTATAAGTCAAAAGTGATAATGCTACTTGCAGGCTTTACTGTTTGCGGTTGGATTAGGAAAAGGTGCCATACCAACAGCAGCGGCAATCAACTGGGTGCTCAAAGATGGGATAGGCTATCTCAGCAAGATTCTTCTCTCAAAGTTTGGTCGTCATTTTGATGTCAACCCAAAGGGATGGAGGCTCTTTTCTGATTTACTTGAAAATGCAGCCTACGGTATGGAAATTGTCACTCCCCTTTTCCCTCAATATTTTGTTTTCATTGGTGCTGCTGCTGGTGCTGGCCGTTCTGCCGCTGCTCTTATTCAGGTACCTTTACATTTGTCTTGCACACATTCAATTCCAAAGTCTGGATCCTTTTTTTTTTTAGATAAAACCTCAAACTTCACATGACTAAACTTTTCAAGATCGATTGTACAGTCCTTGAAGAAGATGTCTGTTATGGCTAACAAAAATTATGAAAAATAAATTCTAAACAAAGGAATATTACTTTAATCTCAACATATCCGTTTAGGTAAATATAATATTGGTGAAAATGACTGTCATTCTGTAAATTACATTTCTACAGGCTGCTACAAGGAGTTGCTTTTATGCTGGTTTTGCTGTTCAGAGGAACTTTGCAGAGGTATGTCTATATCATAACTACCAACAATAATTTTTCTGATTATAATGCTAAAGTTAGTACCAGTGGAGTACAAGACCAACTTTTGATTCTCTTGTTTCTTTATTTTGAAGTGTGGTATGTGTGACCTGCTTCAGCATATCTGTTAAATATAAGATATAGTCAAAAGAACTATAAAATTTATTGGACAAGTTGGAATATTTAAGAATAGATCTGGTGTTTTCTTATTCAAGGTAATTGCAAAAGGGGAAGCACAAGGTATGGTGAGCAAGTTCATTGGAATTACTCTGGGGATAGCATTAGCTAACAAAATTGGTTCTTCTGCTCCTTTGGCGCTTTGTTCCTATGCTGTTATAACTGCAATTCACATGTACTGCAACCTAAAATCATACCAGTCTATTCAACTCAGGACCCTTAATCCATACCGAGCTAGTAAGTTTTCTTTTCCCTTCAATTCCTTTTTGGGATAACAGTGCCAAATTTAATGTACCAATTCAGTTCAAACTTATACCAGTAAATTATTGCCTATTTCTAATTCTCTAATCGATATACTAAAACAAAACATCGATGCATGTTTCATTATGTTATATTTTATTAATATGTTTGGACAGGTTTGGTGTTCAGTGAATATTTGCTAAGTGGACAGGTTCCTTCAGTGAAGGAAGTCAATGAGAAGGAACCCTTCTTCCCAAGCTTCCCGTATCTCACCGTGTGTAAGGTATCCCCACTTTACTACTTACCTTTAGTGACAATGAAATTATTTTCATTTTGGTTCTGTGCTGTCCTCATATATATATTATTGCTTACTGAGCACCTGTGCACAAATTACCAGCTGCCACATGGTCATTTACTCATTTTTTAATTCATTTCTATCTCACACTCTTTCTTTGGTATCTCAGATAAGATATTAATAGGATTGTTGATTTTGTTTATTTTTATTTTTTGAATTGGTGTTGTGAAAGGACCATTCTGAGATATTGTCCTCAGAAGCGAAGGATGCAGCAGCTGTCATTTGTCGCCGGTTAAAACTTGGTTGTAAGCTAAGTGAAGTCATAAATAACAAGCAGGATGCAGTTGCATTATTTGAGCTCTTCAAAGATGAAGGCTACATATTAACTCAAAATGATGGGAAATTCTGTGTAAGTTTCCCTTCTGTCGATAATTTTTCTCTTCAATATTTCACGTCTTTTCAAGTGTCGTGTTTCCTAAATAATGAATACATGCTATGTTACTTTATTAGAATAAACTATGAAGCAGTAAACCTTTCTATGAGTAATTTGTATAAAGAAAATAAATGATTGAATTGCATGTAGATAATTCTGAAGGAGAAGTGCTCAACAGAAGACATGCTGAAGTCGGTGTTCCAGGTGAATTACCTGTACTGGCTGGAAAGAAACATGGGTTTTGAACAGAGGCCGGCAGCAGAGGAGTGCACTCCAGGTGGCATGTTGTATATGTCACTGGACTATGTTAGCAGGGAGCTAATGCATGCAAAGCGTGATGCTGAGCAAACCGGGTGGGATACCCATGCTCTCATTGCCAGGCCGTTACCCAACAGAATCCGTTCCCCTCTCTGATGAGTCTGATTCTCATTTGTAATGATTTCTTTCATTTTCCTTTTTTTTGTTTTTCTTTCTTTTATTAATGGATTGAGGAAGCTCTTGACAACTGGAGTTCAAGCAATGGCTTCTTGTCAGAAGAGGATTTAATTGTAGGAAGCAACCTCAACTAATCAATTTGTTGGTCAATCGATCAATCAACTTAGCCCCAAAACCAATCTCCTGTCTCAAGCTGGTTATGGTTTCAGAAAGGAAAGAGCAAGTCAAATGGATATTGCTTTCTGCAACAAGGTCTTGCTGTTATTTTATTGTAAAGCCATTTGTCATTGTCAATGAGGAAATGTGTTGATTGCTCAATTGCACTAAATCTTAGTTGTTAATCAAATGTAACAACAAATTTTGAGATATATGTTAACAATTCTAATGCTAAGGTCAACATTGTCTATGTACATACAGTACTCAGTTCTGGGTTCTGTCAAATGCTGGAAATGGTGTTATGTTTTCCAAACAACTACTCTTTATTGTAAAGCAAGGATGAAAACATAAGTTGTTCTTATTTGGAACATTTTTGTTTTGCCTGAGTTTTATTTACAAACATTCCTACTCTTTACAAATTCCAATGTGGTTCAAAATATATCATTTTGATCTGTACATGTTCTGGTGTGTGTGTGTGTGTGTGTGTGTGTGTGTGTGTGTGTGTGTGTGTGTGTATTTTTAAGATTTTGATACTATTTTGGATGAATTCTTTCTTTGCCTTGTGACATCCTTGTATGATACAGTGCACCGTTATTTTTGGAATACATGGTAATATAATATTCCTGAACTTAGTTTCAGGAACAAAGTCGTTAGTGGGACAGTATCATTACAGAAACCAAATAAATTGCAAGTGCATTAAAAAGGAAAAACTAGAAGAAGTGAATTGAATGAACCAAGTTATATTTACCCCAAACCCAAAGAATAAAATTCTTAATTAAGAATCAAAGAAAAGAAAAAGGGACAGGCATCAGACATTTGCAAAGAGCTTGTAGTTTTTAGCATCCAAAGCTATCTGACGAACTGCTGAGATGGAACCTAGCATTGTCAGAATTGTAAAGACAGCAATAATAACTGTGTTTAGCCAAAAGACAAGGCTACGTTGGGATGGTTTGAAAGTGATGTTGTAGAAGATTGACGGGAGAACAAAGTCGAGAGGCATAAAGCCGAAAGCACCGAGGATTGCGTTGATATCTCCAAAAAAAGGGAGCATCGCTGCTATTGTCGTTGCCGTGGCAATTGCTGCTGACCGCAGTAGTATCCGTGGAATAACGTTTCGGACCGAGAACTGATGCTTGGTTGCATCAACTGAGAGGCTTTCCAACACATCATTTGTAGGTTGCAGGTATACCTACATCAAAATTAATTAATTAATTAATTAAGTAATGCATCATTTAGCTGTCTACTAAGCTGGTAATTATTTGGTTAAGATAACTACTAAAGTTGAACTGTCATACGGTGGCGACAGCAGAGAGCTGGAGCAGAGGGAAGATGTTAGACAAGTATACGAGCCACTCGGGTGCAAGATTGACTCCGTCTGCCGTGAAATTGCTGATGATGGAACTTTCTGACTGGTTTCCGAATGCCCAATACCCCGATATGCTAACGCTGAAGAACGTGACGATCACTACAGTATAACACATCCCCAACCCCTTGAACATCTTTCCCGTTACCGGTGGAGAAATAGTTGCCTGTATCTCGGGAATGATTCCGTTTCCGAACGTGGTGGAGATGATGGCAATTGCATTGAAGGTTCCAAAAGTGCGGTGCATGCTGCTGCCTAAAACGGAGTAGTCTCTTGTAGGGGCTTTATCAGAGTGTCCGATATAGATGGAGCCGGGGGTGGCACAGAGGCTGTAAGCAAGGCAGAGCACGAGCGATATGAGGTTTACATGCCGCAAGGAGTGGAACGACGGCATCTGAGCAAGAACTAGTGAGAAAACACCGAAGATGATGATAAATTGGTAAAGCTCCATGCTGCCCTCTGGTTTTGCAATCAGATATATAGCCTGCAATGCAGATTAATAATTGCAATTCATAAGTAATTAATCAAAATTAAAGAGTAATTAATGCGTTGATATGTAGACACACACACACACACACACATTACACATACCTTCATGCTCTGGCCTGCTAGAAGAATGGATCCCACCACAGCACCGAAACAGACTACAAATTGAATGGGGCCCACATAATACCGTCCCCATCCCGGCCCTGCACAATGCACATCAATCAACTCTTCGGAAATATCTTTTGTTACCACTACTAACCATTTTTTTATTAATATCCTCAATTAAATGAAATAAAATTACAAATATGCCCAAGTTTTTTTTGGAAATTTTATACTGCCCAGTTCCTTTTAAGTAAATTCTGGTGCTCCTTTTTTTGGAAAATTGTATGATGGGATACCATTGCACTGTACATTTTTTTTTCTCCTTTTTTATTATTTTTTATTTTTGGTTTACATTTCTTCTCAATTGTATCGCCTTAATTTACTTCTTTTATTATCAACAGCTAGCTTGAAAGTTGAAATATGAAAGGGAAATTATATTGCTTATGTAATGAGGAAAATCAGCACTTCTCCAAATCTAAAGAACTTTATTTATTATTTCAAAATTTGAAGCCCAAATGCCGCACTGGTCTTAAAAAACAAAAAAAATTCAAATTCATTTGGCAAATATCTTTTCTTTGAATTAACCAACAAAACAAGAGTTATTGGCAAATATCTTTTTTTTTTTTAATTCCAAAATAATTTCCAATATAGTTTTAAATGTTTTTTCACCCGCAGTTTTGTAATTTTAGCGCATTTTATATTTATGGGTATTTGCCAAAAGGATTTGAAATTTTTTTTTTTTAAAGCCCTGTGCGGCATTTGGGGCCTGGGCTTCAAATTTTGAAATAATAAAGAAAGGTTTGTAGATTTGGAGAAGTGTTCTTTTTTTTTTTTTTGAAACAGCTATTCTTTTATTATCAACAAATACCTTGAATCAATCATTTTGGTCAAAGACAGCTGTCACATTTTTGACTATAGGAACCAAAGAATCAATTGTAAGTCATGCACTTTATCTTGACTCAAGTGATATCACATCATACGATCTGAGCAGTTTTAAATTTCTTAAAAAACCGTGAGTATATATACATTTGTAATTTTTCATTTAATTGAGGATATTAATAGAAAATTCGGCCACTACTACTAGCTATGTACCTCATTAATGTATAATTAAATAGTAAATAGCAATTAGTAGCTACCGAGGATATCGTTCGCCATATCTCTGAACCGGAGCTGGCGCCGACCGATCTGAGCATGGTGCTCCAAGACGTGAGAGATGAGGTTGTACGAGTAGAAGCTGACGGCGGCCCCAAGCACAAGACACACCACCCCCCCTGCCCACCCAAGCGATGCAAACGCATATGGCAAGCTCAGCAGCGCCGGCGCCACAATTGCCGTCGTCATATGGTACCCACAATGGATCCATGACCCTGCAAGTGCAAGTGCAAGTGCAATGCAAGTGCAAATGCAACCATCAATTTATTATTTACTACATACATAAGAAACGCACTTATATGATTTCTATAGTAGTTATAAATTAAAACAATTCATGAACTAGCTAGTCACAAATTATGTATATAATAATTTTAAAGGTTCTCAGAATCATTATCATTAATTAATTTATTACTGTAGTAGTTAGTAAGTTAGTTATGTATATATATATATATATATATATAGAGAGAGGTTGTTTAAGATCAAAGTGGTAGTTCCTGAGCTTTGATGCTACCAATTTGTTTTTCAATTTTCAAAGTTCAAAATGTCGATCCGAACCATTTAAGTTGTTCTCTATATTAAAATGTGCTTGGAGACCAAATTTCACATTTTTCTCAATTTGTTTACAATTTATTAAGCCACTTTGAAAATCGCTGATCCAACGGTGGCTTCTGATTTTACTGTTTTGTTAAGTTACCGTTGGATCAACAATTTTCAAAGTGGCTTAATAAATAGTAAACAAAATTCAGAAAAATATAAAATTTGGTCTCCAGGCACATTTTAATATGGAGAACAACTTGAACGGTTCGGATCGATATTTTGAACTTTGAAAATTAAAAAACGAATTGGTAGCACCAAAACTCAAGAACTACCACTTTGATCTTAGCGAACTCTCTCTCTCTCTCTCTCTATATATATATATAGAGAGAGAGAGAGGGCTTGGCTATTCTACTTCCATAAGCATATGTGAACATATATTTATAACTCGTTTTTGCGTTTTCAATATCCAAATGGTTGATCTGAAGCGCTCAACGTGTTTTCTATATTAATATGTGCTTGGAGACCAAATTATATATTTTTTGAAATTTTTTTACTATTTTTTCAGACCTTTTCAAAAAATGATTTTTATATAAAGATCTGTGTACAATTTCTACATTTCTACATGACTCTTTATATAAAGGTCCGTGTAGCTTTATCAAGTTTTCTACACTGTTATTTTAAAAATAAAACATCCGTGTACAATTTCTACCTTTCTACACGGTTCTATAATAAATATCCATGTAGCTCTTTCAAGGCTCTTTACACTGTTATTTAAACAATAATCCATGTATAATTCCTAATAAACGTCTGTGTAGCTCTCTCAAAGCTATCTACACTGTTATTTAAACAATAATCCATGTACAATTCCTAATAAACGTCTGTGTAGCTCTCTCAAAGCTTTCTACATTGATTCTTTAATAAATATCCGTGTAGAGATCCTATAGATATTTCAGGCTTTCAAATAATTACAATTTCTACACGGTTTTTATATAAAATTGTCAAAATCCGTGTACAATGTGCAGTATACAATGACTATTTTTGTAGTAGTGATTATCTATTATGACTATTTTGAAAAATTATGAAAAAATAGTAAAAAAAATTACAAAAATATAAAATTCGGTCTCCAAGTACATATTAATATGGAAAATATGTTGAGTGTTTCAGATCGATCATTTGAATATTGAAAACGCAAAAACGAGTTATAAGCATATGCTCTCAGCTCTCATGTGTTTATAGAAATAGAATAACCAACCCCCCTCTCTCTCTCTCTATATATAGCTTATTTTAATTGATTCTCTTCTTCATAAAGAACCGTAGTAAAACTTAAAAAGAGAAGGAAATGAAAAAAGAAAGAAGAACCTTTTGATTGGAGGACGAAGAGAGCTCCAGCATCCAAATTGGTATTAGTCTTGTTGTTGTTATTGTTGTTGTTGTGATGATTTGCACTTGCACTTGAACTCATATTCATCTCTTCATCTTTCATCGTCGTCATGTAATTTGGATCCATTGTCCCCATCTCTATGATATCTACCTAGCTACTACTTTCTATTAATTTAATTTATGATCTCCTCTTTTTCTTCAATGGAGATAGCTACCTCTCTGCCTTCCACACGCACATATATTATAGATACACAACACATGCAGTTAAGTGGTAGAGAGGAGAGGAGTGGAGAAACAAGAGACCGGAGGGGAGACCTTTCTTAATATTAATTAATAATTCAATATATATATATTGCTCATTAATTTAGAGAAGACTTGTATAACTGCGCAAGTTCGGTCGCCATGGAATCCATTCATCCATTTATACCGTATTAATTAGTAATTAACTCTATATAAATAAGACATTTACTCCGGTAAATCAATGTTAATTTATACAAGAAAATTGCAAAATTGAGAGTTTTTATTTTATTTTTTAAAGACCATTGCCGAAGGTGCAAAGTCATGAGAGAAAATTTAACTCTCAATCTTTAGATAACTAACAGTCTTAGGATCTTTTTCCTAGCCGGCTATGCTACATCGATCCCTTTTAAAAAAAAAATGAGAGATTATATAGTCTAATATATATTAGACTATATAATCATATATCATTATAGGTATGATAATTTAACACTTATAAATTATATAAAGTAAATTATATCATTATTAGACTATATTAGACTATATAATCATATATCATTAAGTGTTAATATATTAACACTTACAAATTACATAAAGTAAATTATATTCTCTTTAGCTCTCCGTGCTTGATTCTAATCATATATCATTATAGGTATGAAAATTTAAACCATTGAAAAAAATAAATTGCTACTTGAATACTAATATATATATATACACCAAACCTCATTCTCATAGGGTATGACATATATTATATAACTTGAATCACGCCTACAAAATTGATGAATTTCTTGTTTTTTGTTAAAGTTATCAACTTATAATATTATTAATAGATCCTAATATTACTATATATATATATAGGACTTGGCTACGGTGCTATGGGTAGCTAAGAGGTCTCCCGTGCTACGGTTCAATATTCGACTTTTCAAAATTCTAACGGTCGATCCGAACCGTTCATCTTATTCTCCATATTAATATGTGCTTGGAGACTAAATTTTACATTTTTTGGAAATTTTTACTATTTTTTTAGATTTATTGAAAATCGCTGTTTTTCAGACATATTGGACCATAAAAAACAGCGATATTCAATAAATCTAAAAAAATAGTAAAATTTTTTCAAAAAATGTAAAATTTGGTCTCCAAACACATATTAATATGGAGAACAAGATAAACAGTTCGGATCGACCGTTAGGATTTTGAAAAGTCGAATATTGAGCCGTAGCACGGGAGGCCTCTTAGCTATCCATAGCATATTAGCCAAATCCTATATATATATATATATAGGAGGGATCAAGTTACAACATTTTTTGAGTTACAACAAGTTACAACAAGCATTATTTATATTTTCAAAGTCCAAATAGTCGATCCAAACAGTTAGATGTGATCTCTACAATAAAATATGCTTGGAGACCAAATTTTACATTTTTTGAAATTTTTTTACTATTTATTACGGTGGGTACAAAAACTAGTCAAATTCATACCATTGAATTTTGTACCCATCTTAATAAATAGTAAAAAAATTAAAAAAAATGTAAAATTTAGTCTCCAAGCACATTTTATTGTAGAGATTACATCTAACGGTTTGGATCGACGATTTGGACTTTGAAAATGTAAATAATGCTTGTTGTAACTCAAAAAATATTGTAACTTGATCCGTCCTCATATATATATATATAAGTGGTGATTTTATTGGCATACTATTTAGTGTTATTTATAATGACTAAAGTTTAATGTATTTTTGTCCATAATATAAATGAATAATAATAGTATTCAGAAAGAAAGAAAAAAAACAATTCTTAACGGATGCGAGGCGTGCTCACTGCTCTGTTCAATATAATAATTTTTTTTTAAATAATACAAGTATGATCATGATGAGATGTAATTAATAGGGGGAGCAATCGATGGAAGCCTTGAAGCCAGACTGGGCCCAGCTGATAATTATATTATAATTGGGAATATATTAGCATGCTACGCGTAACATGGTTTTCCTCCGTACAATGGCTCAATATTTAGCGTGCGCACTGCTCTGTTCAATATAATTTTTTTTTAAAATAATACAAGTATGATCATGATGAGATGTAATTAATAGGGGGAGCAATTGATGGAAGCCTTGAAATCCGGCCATTTTTATTAATATTCCAAAAAAAATAGATAATTTTAAAAATAACCTCGTTTTTTTTTTTTATTTATTAATACCCTAACCGCTTGGAAGCGGAGCGGGCCAATATCAACACCAAACCGCCCATATAGTGGGCGGTCCAAATAAAAAAAAACCACACAACCCGCCCCTGACAGGGGCGGTTGTCTTATTTTTTATTTTTTATTTTTATTTTTTTATTTTAAAAAAATATTTATTTTTTTAATTTTTTTAATTTTTTGTATTGAAATATTAGAAATGTTAAATATATTTCTTTAAAAATAGATGGAATACAATATAATTTGATTTATTAGAAAGACTGCAACAGATAACCCGGATCAATATTTTCAGGCCGGATTTTTCGCGGCTGTAAAAAAAATTAATATATTTCTTTATGTGTTATTGGAAAAAAATAAAAATGCTTAGATTCTGAGTTATTGATCCCGGTTCA
The DNA here is from genome assembly GCA_033356055.1 of Carex pumila. Lineage (NCBI taxonomy): Eukaryota > Viridiplantae > Streptophyta > Magnoliopsida > Poales > Cyperaceae > Carex > Carex pumila. The sequence goes on from JARJHM010000425.1 coordinate 201,660, forward strand.
AAAGTCACTTCTATGTAATCTAGAAAATATTGTAATTTTTCTAGAACATTTAATTTATGAAAAGTTGCATTTATTTTTGAAAAAAAATAAAAAAATTAAGTTATTTAATATTTGTTATTAAAAAAGAATTCTCAAAATAGATACACCTTTTTATAAATTAAATTTCCTAGAAGGATCACAATATTTTCTAGATTACATAGAAGTGACTTTTGAACCGGGATCAATAACTCAGAATCTAAGCATTTTTATTTTTGTCCAATAACACATAAAGAGATATATTAATTTTTCTTACAGCCGCGAAAAATCCGGCCTGAAAAATATTGATCCGGGTTATTTGTTGTAGTCTTTCTAATAAATCAAATTATATTTTATTACATCTATTTCTAAAGAAATATATTCAACATTTCTAATATTTCAATAAAAAAAATAAAAAATTTATGTTTAAAAAAAAAAAAAAAAAAAAAAGAAAAGAAAAAAACAGTGGACCGCCCACTATATGGGCGGTTTGGTGTTGATATTGGCCCGCTCCGCTTCCAAGCGGTTAGGGCATTAATAAAAAAAAAAAAACGAGGTTATTTTTAAAATTATCTATTTTTTTGGGATATTAATAAAAATGACCGCTTGAAACCAGACTAGGCCCTAATTATAATTATATTATAATTAGGAATATATTAGCATGCTACGCATAATATAGTTCTCCTCTGTACAATGACTTAATATTTGATTTTTCAAAATTATAATGATCGATCCGAACTGTTCATCTTGTTCTTCATATTAATATGTGTTTGGAGATCAAATTTTATATTTTTGAAATTTTTTTACTATTTTTTTAGATTTATTAAAAATCGTTGTTTTTAGCAAATCTGGACCATAAAAAAACAACGATTTTCAATAAATCTAAAAAATAGTAAAAAAATTCCAAAAAATATAAAATTTGGTCTCCAAACACATATTAATATGGAGAACAAGATGGACAGTTCGGATCGACCGTTAAGATTTAAAAAAGTCAAATATTGAGCCGCTGCACGGAGAAGAGCTATGCTACGCATATTCCATTATAATTGTATTATTATTAATATTTACATTTAACAATCCTGAAACCACAACTCATACTACACTTGTTTATATATATATATATATAGAGAGAGAGAGAGAGGCTAATGTGCATTCGAATGTATATGGTCCGAAGTGCTTACGGTCCAAATTTGAAATTTCAAAATCCAAACGGTCGATCCGAACCGTTTATCTTGTTCTCCATATTAATATGTGCTTGAAGACCAAATTTTATATTTTTCTGATTTTTTTTTTACTATTTATTAAGTATTTTACAAAATCATTGATCCAACGGTGGCTGCACAAAACAGTAAAACCGTTGGATCAGCGACTTTCAAAGTGGCTTAATAAATAGTAAAAAAATTCAAAAAAATGTAAAATTTGGCCTCCAAGCACATATTAATATGGAGAACAAGATGAACGGTTCGGATCGACCGTTTGGATTTTGAAAGGACTTGGCTACGATGCTATGGGTAGCTAAGAGGCCTCCCGTGCTACGGCTCAATATTTGACTTTTCAAAATTCTAACGGTCGATCTGAACCATTCATCTTGTTCTCCATATTAATATGTGCTTGGAGACCAAATTTTACATTTTTTGGAAATTTTTTACTATTTTTTTAGATTTATTGAAAATCACTGTTTTTCAGACAAATCTGGACCATAAAAAACAGCGATATTCAATAAATCTAAAAAAATAGTAAAAAATTTCCAAAAAATGTAAAATTTGGTCTCCAAACACATATTAATATGGAGAACAAGATGAACGGTTCGGATCGACCGTTAGGATTTTGAAAAGTCGAATATTGAGCCGTAGCATGGGAGGCCTCTTAGCTACCCATAGCATATTAGCCAAATTCTATATATATATATATATATATATATATTATATATATATTATGTCAATTTCTCCTAATTAATTAATATTGGAGTAAGCACGGCACTCATTTTCCTTATGGGGACAAAATAGTTATTCCAAAATTGACTGTATATAATTTTCATTACATGCCAACTTGTTTTTACTAATTACGTAATCGTGTACGTATATATATGAGGAAATATGAAGGCTCTCTAATTTAGATGGATATATATTTAATATTAAAAATTTGATGGATAAATATTCGATTGGAAAATTTTGAAGGGTATACATCCAATTTGCCTAAAACAGCACCCACGCACATATATATATAAATAATAATAATAATAATAATAATAATAATAATAATAATAATAATAATAATAATAATTTGATAATAAACTAATCTATATTGATATACAAATTAACGTCACATTTTGAGTATTGACTAGTAATAAAAAGAAAAAGAAAAGTAGTGCTGTGTCGTCTAGTTCTTGGAGAGTATTTTAGTATTCCAACGTACAATTAAACTATACATATAAATAATTCTACTTATTAATTGTCTTAACATTTGTCACAACAATAATTAAGTAGAAATTAGTGTCAATATGGTTCATTAGTCCATTCATCTATAATCTAAATGGTCATAGAGGATTACTGCCACCCAAAATTAAGATTTTTATGTGGCTGTTAAGTAATAATAAAATTCTGATCAAATTCAGATTAAGAGATAAGAGGATGGTCAGGAAATACACAATGGCTTTTTTGTTGTTGTGATATAGAGACCCGAGATCATATGTTCCTAAAATGCCTTCTTTTTCAACAAGTTTTGCTTTGGTTAGAGAAAAGTCAAGATTATTTACATCAATGGAACACATGTTCAGACATTATTACTTTTGCTCTTTGACTTTCTAAGGGAAGAACAAACGGGTTTCTTAATGGTACATAGTGCCTTGTGTTGGATTATCTGGAAACACTGAAATGAGGTGTGTTTTAATCAGTCAACACCTAAAACTATCCGCAGTATTATTTTTCTCATTATTTCTTTGGTTGAATACTGGACAGGTAATACTGATGCACAGGTTCCCAGGATGATCTGCCATCTGTCTAGACTCATGGCTTAGTTTTACATATCAGCCCTTATGTGAGCGGCTTAGTCATACCTTTTGTGTGTGTTTTGATTGTTTGGAGTTTGTATTGTTGTTTTTGCTTTACACTGGTGTTATATACTTGTTGGGTTGGCACATATGTGGTGCCGTCTCCTCGGAGAATAGCCAGGATTTATATGCGTTTGTAACTTAACTCTTTTGGTTTCATTAACATGAAACGGACATTTTGCCTTTTTTTTCAAAAAAAAAAAAAAAATATTAATTAAAATGTAAAAGCATTTGAGTTTTGAGAAAACATAGCTATAGTTATACTTCAATCATTACTATATATTTAGATGATGAATAAATTAATGAACAGATGAAACATGTTAGGAGAAATTTCCCCCCGACTTTCCCACTGACAAGTCCAAGTGGTACCCAAGGCCAAGTCTTGATGTTTTTTTGTTTTTAATTACTTCCAATTAAGCGCTGGCTACACAATTTCAATTTATTGATTGGGCGTGCGCGTGTATCACATTGATCCAAAAAGAGAGGAAAAAAATCAAGATTCTTGAATTGAAATAATTGAAGGATTCAATGGAGGAGTCATAGTCGTTGAATCTTTTGTTATTTCTAGAGCGTCTTGCTTTCTTGCTCCAACTTATTTATTGATGTAATATCCCTTGATTCACTCCAAACCACAACTTTGTTTTCATTTCTTGGACAATATATGAACTAACAATTTTTAAATAATGGACAAGTGACGGAGTCCAATTAATGGATGAATTGAATATACATATATATATATATATATATATATATATATATATATATATATATATATAGGAATATGCTAGCATGCTATGCATAGCATAGAACCCCTCCATGCAACGGCTTGGATTTTGAGTTTTCAAAATTCTAATGGTCGATCTGAACCGTTCATCTTTTTCTCCATATTAATATGTGTTTGGAGACCAAATTTTATATTTTTTGGAATTTTTTTACTATTTCTTTAGATTTATTCAAAATCGCTGTTTTCAGCAAATCTGTACCATAAAAAAACAGCGATTTTTAATAAATCTAAAGAAATAGTAAAAAAATTCCAAAAAATGTAAAATGTGGTCTCCAAACACATATTAATATGGAGAACAAGATGAACGGTTCGGATCGACCATTAGGATTTTGAAAACTCAAAATCTAAGCCGTTGCATAGAGGAGTTCTATGCTATGCATAGCACGCTAGCATGTTCCTATATATATATATATATATATATATATCTACATCTAATCATACCATGTGGTGTATTATTCATTTATTATGATGAGAGAACAATATTTATTAATATATATATTGACGATTGCATAATTCAATCCTTCATTACAGGCCACACTCAATATCTTAACATGTTTAGGTTGTTAGACGAAATTAAAATATATTTTTTAAGATTTTATTAATAACCTGACATTTGTGAGCATGCGAATTAGGAAGGATTGGTCGACGAAATATGAACCAGAAACTCAATCTTGATATACCTCAGGACAACCTATTTTTGTTACCGCGGGATATATTGGCTGCTGTTGATCATTTGATTGGACTGAAATGGGAAATGGGTACACTTGATGATATGAATCACTTGAAGAATAAACGTATTCGTTCTGTAGGAGATCTCTTACAGGATCAATTCAGATTGGCTCTCTTTCGTTTAGAAAATGCGATTCGGAATACTATACGTGTAGCAATCTCTCATAATAAATGGATAAAAAGTCCTCAGAATTTGGTGATTTCAACTTCATTAACAACTACTTATGAATCGTTTTTTGGCCTCCACCCCTTATCACAAGTCTCCGATCAAACAAATCCGTTAGCACAAGTAGCTCATGGGCGAAAATGGAGTTTTTTGGGTCCTAGAGGACTAACAAGTCAGACTGCTAGTTTTCGGATACGAGATATTCATCCTAGCTACTATGGACGTATTTGTCCAATTGATACATCCGAAGGTATTAATGTTGGACTTATTGGATCCTTAGCTATTTATGCACGGATTGGTCGTTGGGAATCTATAGAAAGTCCGTTTTATAAAATATCTGAGAAAAAAGAAGGACAGATGGTTTATTTATCACCAACTCGAGATGAATATTCTATGATAGCAGCAGGAAATTCTTTGTCCTTGAATCGGGGTATTCAAGAAGAGGAGGTTGTTCCCGCTCGATACCGTCATTTCTTTTGATCTTTTGATTCATTGGAATCGCTTCTTATTGGGTTTGTGGTTTCTATCGATTCAGTAGAGGTAGGATTCTCCCTCAACTTTTTTAATCGACTCTTTTTTGATTGAGGAGGAAATCTATAAAAAATTCTTCCTCTTTCTGGGTCAGAGTCATTTATCAGGATCTTGACTCTATCTCCCAATAATACACGTATACGGTTGCGACGTATCTTACCAGATAGATAACCCAGAACAATTTTATCACTATCATCCAAACATACGTGGAACATAATATCTTTGATTGGGTCCACAATTGTTCCTTCAAAAATATTTCGTTCATTATTTTCTTTTCCATGACTACTATTTTTTTTTCTTTTTCATAGTACACCTCCTTTAGTGTTAAGTAATATTTGCGAAATTTTCTAAATCGCATGAAATTCGTATACTGAATAATTCAAAATATCATTTTTTTTAGTAATGACATTACTGAGAGCTTTCTTTTTTATTTTTATGAGAATTACCATATATAACATAAAATTTCTCCTCCAATTTTTTGAAGTCGAGCTTCTCGATCTGTTATTATACCTCGAGAAGTAGACAGAATTACAATTCCTATTCCACCCAGAATCCTGGGAATATGAATAAATATCATTTTAAATATAATCGAATCATATCTTATTTAAGATAAAACCTTATTAAAGTCATAGTTTCATCATATCTTATTAATCCCTTTCTCCTACTTACATATACCTTTTTTTCTTTTTCTATTTTGAGATTTCTTGTTTGAGATTTTGAGATTTCCTTCTTTCCTGTTCTCATAAACTTTTAGAAGCTTTCTTGAAAGAATTTACTTCTATGGAAAAAAAGTTTTCATTTTATTACCCGAACGCCTACTATAATGAATTCATGAACATCTGAATCATATTTTAACATAATCCGATTCCCGACCAAGGGCCGGACATGTTTATTAAACAAATCATCCGACAGATAGGCTTTCAATGGAAAATCCATGGTTGGCCAGAGGGAAAATTCGAAGCGACGCTCGTCGATTTCCCTCTTAATGTATCCTACAAAATAAGTTAATACCATACGAGTTCTCCTAATTAATTATACGTTAATTCTCATTCTATGTTCAATAGAATAAGTTCAATAGAATGATCTAAGTATCTCAGAGTTTATTTCAAATTTATCACTTATCAAAAAAGTTTTTGATTATCTTGAAAATCAGGATTAGAATCAATAGAATCAAAAATCTGCGATAAAAGACTTTGAATTGAAAATCAATACGAAATCTTGATTTCCAATTCAAAAAAAATGAATTGAAATACAAAAAAACCGCTATAGATTAATTCCATTAGCTCGTCTTCATTAAAGGACATTAATGTATAGGCTAGCATAAGCCCATGAATGAGCTTAGCATATTGCTCAATTTGGTTTTTGAAATGAATATTTCGAAATTTGAACATTTTGAAAATGTATCCTATAAAATAGAGAAAAATCTCTATTACAAATTTATAGAACACAGAAAAAAATGTACAATTCAAAATTGTTCGTGAAATAATCAAATTCCACGATATAAAATCGTGGTTCAAACCAAAATGAGCAAAACATAATAAAAAAATAGAACAAAATGATTACATAAATACAATAGAAAGGAACATACCAATTCTTTTTTCATAAACCTCCTCTATTTAAATGAAAGATACCGTGGAACGCGAATAATTCACTAAGAACACCTTTGAAAAGATTACGCGGTACAATTGAATCCAATGAGCCCTTTTCTAATAAGTATTCAGCTTCCTATATGCCCTCGGGTACTTCGATCTTCATTACTTCTTCAATCACTCTTTTACTTGCAAATGCAATGGTTGCATCTGGTTCACCAATAATTATATCGCCAAGCATTCCAAAACTGGCTGTGACACCTGTTGTTCGTACAATAATCTTTTACGTCTATTTGACTAATTTGCAAAAACATACAATTATTGAATTTTACGATTTCTTCTATTTTTGAGAACATATAGGTCCAAGAAGAGTAAGAACTGCGATATAATAAGCTTGGACTGAAGAAATCACGAAGACTTTTATCAAGAATACAAATTGTAAAATCAAAAGCTTGGTAAAGTATGTTTGAGGTTGATTAAATTGGGATAAAACGTTATGAACGTTTTCAAAACGTTGGTAACGTTTTATAATAATCAATAGCAACAAACTGATCAAAAGAAGAATCAAGTTATAACGTTATACAAACGTTGTAACGATTAATAGCTTTAGAACTGCTGAAGCACAGCTGAACTGTACCAACATGAAACGTTGTAACGTTTCTAAAACGTTGTAACGTTTCTAAAACGTTGCAACGTTTCAGGAATAATTAAGCTTCAAATAACTTCTATTTTGATCAAGTTTTTACAGGTTAAAACATTGTAACGTTTTATAAAACGTTGGTAACGTTTTACTAAGCTGTCAGAGATTTAAAACCCTAAAATCGCATTTGAATAAAACGTTGGTAACGTTTTATGTCAAACAGCTCATTTTTGAGCTGCCACTATAAATAGACTGAAGGGATCACTTTCAAATCTATCTCAGCCGACCCTAATCATTTTAAAAGCGATTTTCTGAGAGTTTAGCCTACTCCATTGTTGTGAGAGCTTAAAACTTCAAAATCCCTCAAGCAACCTCAAACATACTTCACTAATCTTGATCTAGATTAGGTTAGAGTAATCTATTGAGTGTTTCTCTTGTGTTCTAGATAATTGAGACCTTGTTCTCGTCTCTTTGAGTTGGCCGTTTGACTTTCCGCTTGGTGTGTAAGGGCTCAACGGTTCACAAGTTGTAATCCTTTCGTATTGGGTAATAGAAAGGCGCACCACTCAAGGTTGCGAAGCCCCGGAGACGTAGGCCTTTGTTTTGCCGAACTCTGTTAACATCCCGCGTGTCAAATTTCTCTAAACTCATCTATTTAATTTCAATTGCAATTTAATTTCAGTTTTTGAGCAATTAGAGGTGCCCCTAAGTGTAACAAAGTGGTATCAGAGCACGTTACTCAAATTAAGGCACACTTAATTGGAGTTAGATCAACTTGACAAATGGCACCCTATAGATCCGTGAAAGAACCCTTAATTTTTGGTACTACCACCAAAAATTTCATGCATTGGAAGAAAACCATGATTAACTACTTGAACATTCTTGAGGTATGGAATGTGGTTGAAAATGGTTACACACCAACATTTACTTCCATTGCCACCAATGGTGAAACCGAAGCTAAGGTTGAAACTCCCGATTCCAAACAAACCAAGAAAGAAAATGATCTTGCAACCAATGCCATATATAACTTGGTTAGTGAATCGGTAGCCTCACTCTTTGGTAGTGCTTCAAGTGCAAAAGAAATGTGGGATGCTCTTGTAAACCGGTATGAAGGAAATATCCAAATCAAACGAACCAAAATAACCGGTCTAGAGGCAAAATTTGAAACCTTTAAGGTTGAAGATGGTGAAAGCATTGAGGATATGTATAATAGACTTATGCATATCCAAAATGAATTTACCGAATTGGGAGAACCACTTTCTAACAATAAAATTGTAGGAAAGCTATTGAGGGTGATGCTTATGAGGGATAGATGATCCGGATTGGTGAGTGCTCTAGAAGCAATCCAAGGCACGCATGACACATTCACACCGGATGACCTCTATGCACATTTTAGGAGCTTCGAAGAAAAACTTCGACAATCCGGTGATTTGAAGCAAAACTCAAAATCTAAAACCGTAGCTTTCTCGGCACAAAACCGTAACTTTCCTAGCTCCTCAAACACCCATCTCTCAAATGATCAATTTATCAACAAAATTGATCATGAAACATCCAAAGATGCCCTTCTCTTATCAAAGATGTTTCAAGGGATGCTTGATTTTGAAAGAAAATATAACAAGGAACGAGAAGAGAAGAGCAAGATGGTAGTATGTTTTGCATGCCATAGAGAGAGACATACTATCCAAACATGTTTCAAACTATTCCCACAATTGAAGAATACGGATGGTGAGAAACAACAAGACCGAAAACCAAGACAAAAGTATGACGGATACAAAAAGAAGAAAGCCAAAGCTATGCAAGCCTTGTTTTCGGATAGCGAGACGGATAAATCCGATATGGAATCGGAAAATGAAAAGGAGATCAACCTTGCATTGATGGCAAGTGTGGATGAAGGTCTCTTGAAGATCGACATGGACTCAATTATAGCAAGCAAGAACATCACCGATGAGACAACCATCAACTTTCTCATGGAGCTTGCTAAATCAAGGAATGCCAAGGAGGGAGATGATGAAGTCAAAACCTCAACAAATTTCGCAAATGAGGTACATTCAACTCTTAGTCTTGATGGTTATGAGACCGAACAAGAATTTGTAAATGAAGGTGGTGAAGAATATAGTGGAGAAATTGATATTGAAAATTGTATACTTACAAATGAGACCAACCATGACTTGTGTACCAATCTGTTAGAAACCAATGATGCAAGCACTTTCACAAATAAAACCCTAATGCACGATGCTAATGAATCTAGGTTGTGATCTCTCATTGATGATTCAAATAGAACCTTGGTTGAAAAGGAATGTATTATCCAAAAATTAATTGCTAAAAATGATATGTTAGAACTTGAAAATAAAAAATTAAAAGCATCGCACTTAGGTGAAATAAGCATTTTAAAAGTTAAGGTTCAAACCTTGGAGACCGAAATTCGGGCCTTGAGATCTCCTAGTGAATTATCAAAAGTCACTAGTCTAGATCCCTACTATGTGAGCAAGTTGATACATGATCAATCCTATTATAAAAATGATAGAGTTGTGATAGACCTAAATTATATATATATTCGATCTGATTTTTATCATGAAATAACACCAAATATCTTGTATTTTGAATATAAAGTGAATAGATTACACCTAGGATCAAGTTACTGCGTTTGCTTGGTTTTAAGTTATAGGAAATGAAGAAAAATGAAGAAAAACCGAAGAAAAATGTCCACTGCGGACACATGGTTTGTGATATGGCAATAATAAGTACTTAGATGGATTTCTAGACGCGCGCCAATTTTAAAAAGGTATAATAAGCTATACATCAAAATCCGTGCGGATGCACGGATCTCGATGCAGCCGCACTCTGGTCGCACAGTAAAAGTCCGAGCCTAGTGCGGATCTCGATGCATCCGCAGTGCGGATGGTACTGTAGCAATGTGGATTGCAGTGCGGACGCACTGTAGCGGTCAGCCAAAGATAGAGTCTGAACTTAAAACGGTCATAACTTTTGACTCGTAACTCCGATTAAGGCTTATGACCACTTTTTAGAAAGCTAGAGAGAAGATCTACAACATGAGAAACTAAAAACTAAAATTTTTCTCAGTGCGGATCAGCCCACCCGCAGTGCGGCCCGGAGAACCCGCACTGGACCCGCAGAAAGCCAAAATTGCACGTTTTTGACAGTTTTTCTATTTTTGGTGCATCATGGACGCGTTTTGACAGCCACATGTGGACAAGACAATCCTGAAAAATAATTCAAATATAACACCCAGTAACTCCACTTTCTAGGCTCTTAATTGGGCATGGTCCTTGGCTATAAAAGAGGGGGTTCATTCTTCATTCAAGGCATCTCTTCGCAAAGATCATCATCCACACTCATCTCATCTCATCCCATCCATCATCTCTTCCCATCCATTATCTCTTCCCTTCTCATTCTCTCTCTACACACACACACAATTCTTAGCGATAAATTCTGAAGTAAGGAAAGCTTTCAAGCAAGGAGAATAAGGATTTCCTAAGCAAGAAGTCGGCAAGATTGAGGGCTTTGATCAAATAAAGGGTGTAATCATTTCTTTATTACATTTATTCTTACTTTTGTCAATTTTTGTAATGGATCTCTCCATGAGGGAGTAGTTCTCTCTCTAGGGATTTAGGTCAATGCATGAACTTGTTTAATTCTATTTTATTCGGTTATTTGTTTTTATTATGATTGTTTTATGGAATTTGATTGTTAATTTCTGTGATTTAATAATTTGTGTTAATTACATAGTTAGTACTTGAATTGTAGTATCCCGTTTTGGATTCGAAAGAATCAAAATTGACTGTGATCAATAGGATAGTACCAAACTATGAATGCAAATACCTTAGATTTAGGTTAAGATTGTAACCAATTTAATTTAAGCCGGAACTATAGAAATTAAGGTTAGGAATTTGGTGAAGAACATAATCGTGAAGTCAAACCCTAATTAGGACATCTCAATTCAAATCGGGTATTGGTATGATGGACTTAATTGCGAAGTACCAATATTTGAGGAGAGGAGAGACTAACAAGAGCTTATAGGTCTAGGTATCTAGGGTGGCAAACTTCATTGAGAAGTTCGAGTTACCTAGGCATGTTATTAATTTACGAAAGTAACCCTTAATAACATATTAGGTTAGAAACCTCGTCAAATCATACATGAATTCAAACAAATACCGAATTAGTAGAGTTAGCAAGGGATTGTAGACCGAATACCCCTAGATCTCTAAATCTTGAAAGCAAATCAATTCCTTTCTTTTACTTTTATTTACAATTATTGTTTCAAACTCCTTTCTTTTGGGTATTGAACCCAACCTTAGGAATTGTTAGAACAAACCCCCCAATTTACTTTATTTTATTTTCTGAAATTTATTACTAAAGTTTGAACTAAGTTTTTATCGTACTCCCTGTGGATCGATACCTAAAATACTACTTTGATAGAATTGTGCACTTGCAATTTAACTCAAACGCGTGTTAAGGTTTAAAAGGTACATCTTATTGTACTGAAACTTTGCACCATACCATTTGGACGCATCAAGTTGGTCTTGAATTTGAGAAGGGTAAATCTTCACTTAAATCAAATCACATGCAAGGCCCTAAAGAAAAATGGGAACATTCTCAAACTTCAAGCATTCCAAATGCCAAACTTAAGTTTAATTGTGAACAATATTCAACTTATCAATTTTTTACTAAAAAGGGTTTAACTCCCTTGAACAAGGAAGCATCAAAATTGAAGTCTTCACATGTCTCGAATGTTAAACAAAATGAAAAATCACCAAATTATGCATTTAGGTACAAGTACAATAAAAGAAATGTTAAAAACAAAAAGGCTTTTAAAAATAATGATAGGAACACTTTTAATCCAAAGGAGTCAAACAAAACTTATTTCAAAGGACCCGATGGATGGTTTTATGAATTCAAAAACAAGATTGTTTTACAAAATCAAACTCAAAGAAATGGTTTAGCTAGAGATGTTCCCCAACATCACAATAGATTTGATTCAAACAAAACCAAGAGTGTTGCATTTAAAGTTGCAAATAGGTCACATGGTAATCATAAGAGTGGTATGCATGAAGTGAAATACCAATCCATTCTCAAACAAGGTTCTACTACTCAAAAGCAATCAACTACAATGTGCAACTATTGTTGCAAACTTGGCCACACTTCCTTAGAATGTAGATTTAGGAATGTAAACAACAAACATAATGTTGTTTGGGTTCCTAAAGCTATACTAGCTTAGGTTCACACTTAATCTCCCCTAAAAGTATTATAATTGTCAAACATAAAGGGGGAGATTAAAGACAAGGTATATGTTAGTTACTAACTCAATAATAACTAATATATACTTTGTAGGTGTGTTTGATTTCATCTCAAAAGGAAAGTACTTGGATCATTGATAGTGGATGCTCACACCATATGACCGGTGACAAATCTAATTTTAAATTCTTAGAACCATATGATGAAGGTACGGTTACATTTGGCAATAATCAAAGAAAAAGCTCTATTATTGGTATAGGCTCAATTGGTAACCAACACTTGACCATATCTAATGTATATCGTGTTGATGGATTAGATTATAACTTACTTAGTGTAAGTAAGCTATGTGACTCGGGATACTATGCTAAATTTGATATTAATGCTTGTTACATAGTTAGGTCTTCGGATGATGCTTTGATATATTCGGGTAAAAGAAAGAAAAATGTATATTACTTGTATTTTACCCATTTTGACTCCGGTGAAACATGTCTAAGTGCCACATCTAATGGATCATGGTTATGGCATCGTAGATTAGGTCATGTTTCAATTGATACCATTAGGAAATTAGTGAAATTAGATCTTGTACGAGGTTTACCAACACATAAACTAGAACTTGAAGGACTATGTGAGGCATGTGTTCAAGGTAAACAAACTAAAAGTAGCTTTAAATCCAAGGACATGGTTTCAACCGATCAACCTTTGCAATTGTTACATATGGATTTATTTGGACCAATTAGTGTACTAAGTTTGGCCAAAAAGAAATACGCATATGTAATTGTAGATGACTATAGTCGCTTTACTTGGGTTTTATTCCTACAACACAAGGATGATGCAATTAGCAACTTCATTGAATTTTGCAAACGTGTTGAAAATGAAAATGGGTCAAAAATCATTAGAATTAGAAGCGACCATGGGGGGGAATTTGAAAATGCAAAATTTGATCAACTTTGCTCTAAAAGGGGATACAAACATGAGTATTCGGCTCCTCGCACACCTCAACAAAATGGGGTAGTTGAGAGGAAGAACCGAACCTTAGTTGAGCTTGCCCGAACCATGCTAAATGAATACTCCTTACCCAAACATTTGTGGGCCGAGGCGGTAAATACGGCATGCTACGTAGTAAATCGCGTAAGCATAAGGACCATATTGAATAAAACACCATATGAGCTATGGAAAGGGTACAAGCCTAAGATATCTCATTTTAGAGTATTTGGTTCAAAATGCTTTGTTCTTGATGAATCTCTCAAAGTAACTAAATTTGATTCTAAATCAATTGAGGGAATGTTTGTAGGGTACTCAAATTCAAGTAAAACCTATAGAATTTACATTCCATCTCAAAGAATTGTAATTAAATCCATGCATGTTAAATTTGATGAAAGTGCTAATCAAAAGGTCGAGAAAGGTATTGAGATTGTAGGTGTTGAAGTGCCAATTCTTGATCAAGATGAAGTTGAGACAAGAACCGACACAATTGAGAATCAACCCGAACAAACTCAACCCAAAATGGATACAACCAACAATATTGAAACGGATCAAATAATTGAAGATGCAACCAATAATGAGATGGATCCAATAGTTGAAGGAATGCAAACCGAAGAGATACAACCTCCAAGAATTGAGTACCAAATTCCTCAAGACCTAAGGGAAGTACCATCTCATCCTCTTTCTAATGTAATTGGTGATCCTAGGGAAATGGTTAAAACAAGATCCAAATTAAATCAAATGATAGGTCATTGTGCATTTGTATCTCATATCGAACCTAAAAATTTCAAAGATGCAAATGTAGACCCTAGTTGGATTTGTGCCATGCAAGAAGAACTTGGTCAATTTGAAAGGAACAAAGTTTGGGAACTTGTACCTAAGCCAAGTGATAGAATGATTATTGGAACCAAATGGGTTTTTAGAAATAAAAAGGATGAAGATGGAAATGTAATTTGCAACAAAGCTAGGTTGGTAGCTCAAGGGTACAAACAACAAGAGGGTATTGACTTTGAAGAAACCTTTGCACCCGTAGCTCGTCTTGAATCCATTAGAATGCTTTTAGCATATGCCTCAAACAAAAATTTCAAATTATTTCAAATGGATGTTAAAAGTGCATTTTTGAATGGATTCATAGATGAGGAGGTGTATGTTAATCAACCTCAAGGCTTTGTTGATTTAACATTTCCTAATCATGTGTATAGACTCACTAAAGCACTCTATGGACTTAAACAAGCCCCTAGGGCATGGTATGGTAGATTAAGTTCCTTTCTAATTGACAATGAATTCATTAGAGGCAAAAATGATACAACTCTTTTCACCAAGAAAAGAGATGGATCACTATTGGTAGTGCAAATTTATGTAGATGATATAATTTTTGGTCCATCTAATGCGGCACTTGCCGAGGAATTTTCTTCTCTTATGAGTAGTGAATTCGAGATGAGCATGATGGGTGAATTGAATTTCTTCTTGGGACTTCAAATCAAGCAACTCATGGATGGCACTTTTGTGAGCCAAACCAAGTATGCGAAAGAATTGATCAAGAAATTTGGGATGACCGATAGCAATACAAGCAAAACTCCAATGGCTACGAATGCAAATCTTGACTCGGATCCGAATGGCACATCGGTGGACATCACTCAATACCGAGCTATGATAGGTAGCCTACTCTATCTAACTGCTAGTAGACCCGATATAATGTTTGCGGTATGTCTATGTGCTAGGTATCAAGCAAATCCCAAAGAATTGCACTTGAAAGCCGTTAAAAGAATTCTTAAATATGTCAAGGGTAGTTTAAATTTGGGATTATGGTATGGCAAACAATCGTATTTAGACTTGATAGGATATGCCGATGCCGATTTTGCCGGAGACCGTATGGATAGAAAAAGCACAAGTGGTACATGCCAATTTCTTGGTGGTTCACTTGTATCTTGGTCAAGTCGCAAACAAACCTCGGTTGCCCTTTCCACAACGGAAGCCGAGTATGTAGCGGCCGGTAGTTGTTGCACACAAATTCTTTGGATGATTCAATCCCTAAATGATTATGAAATTCGCTTCCGCAACGTACCAATTATGTGTGACAATACTAGTGCCATTATGATATCCAAAAATCCGGTCCTTCATTCTAGAACCAAACACATAGAGATAAGGCATCATTTTATTAGGGATCATATAGAAAAATTTGAAATTGAACTCATACATATCGACACCAAAGAACAAATTGCCGATATATTCACAAAACCCCTAAACACTCAACAACACAATGAATTGAGATTTAAATTAGGCATGCTTGAATTTAGAGAATAAACATATTCATAACTTATTTCAAAATAATCATTTGCAATCAAAATAGTTCATTTAAAGAATGTTCTACAGAAATAAAACGTTATAACATTTTTGAAAACGTTGGTGACGTTTTGTGAACCTTCAAAAGTCCGAAGGCACCATAAAAACGTTACATAACGTTTCTGAAACCGTTGTAACGTTTTTACTTCTAATACTTAGCCAAAATTCTGAGATAAACTACACCATAAACGTTGTAACGTTTTGGAAAACGTTGGTGACGTTTTATGAAACTTCAAAAGTTCGAAAGTTGCACCAAAACGTTACACAAACGTTTCAAAAACGTTTCAACATTTTAGAAACGTCACAACGTTTTTATAAACGTTGCAACGTTTGTCTGACAAGGGGCTAACATTGTACAAGTTTCATTCAAAACGTTGGTAACGTTTGTAAAACGTTACAACGGTTACCTGACAAGGGACCAAAATTGCAAAAATTACAAATGAAAACGTTGTAATGCTTTCTAAACGTTGGTAACGTTTTATGAGACTTCAAAAGTCCGAAAGCTTCACAAAAACGTTACACAAACGTTACAAAAACGTCATAACGTTTTAGGTAAAAACACAGCGTTTTAAACAAATGTTGGTAACGTTTTATAGCGAAAAGACGTTATATTGGATCCGAACCCGTCCCTTCCTAATCTTTTCTCTCCAAAACCTCCCTCCTCCTCTTCCTCTATTTTCTCTTCTTCCTCTACTCCGCCGTTCTCTCTCTCTCTACCCATTCCGGCCATCTTACTCCACCAAATCAAGAAATTTTTCTTGATTTCTCTTCTCCTCTCTTCTCTCTACTCTATTCTCTTCTCCAAATCTCATTTCTCTCTCTCTATCTCTCTCTCTCCAAAACCCTAGCCTAAACCCTAGACGCAAATCCGGCGATCCGACCGTTGGATTGACGATCCGGCTTCACCACTGCACTTCTAGGGTTCTCCTCTTCTCGGTTTAGCGCTTCACTTCTCAATCGGTAAACTTTCTCTCTAAACCTAATCTAATGGCTCCAAAGAAAGATGCGGTGGCTAAGGGTAGTAAGAAAAGACGTGTGGACTCGGAGGGTGGTCAAAACAGTGGGGGGAACCTAGAACCGAACTGGACAATTCACCGGTCAAATAGATACCTATTTCGGGATATTGTTGCCTATGAGAATTATGTGGGATCTTTCATGAATAGGAAAATAACCGAATGCTATCGGTTTGACAAATCAACGGTTACCTTCTCCCAACCCGAAGATGACAAGATAATTGAATATGTGAATCATTGGGGTTGGGAACCTATTGTGACTTGTTTTGAACCCTACACTCAACTTCTTACCCGCACGTTCTATGCAAACATCAAAACTAGTGATGAACCCTTCACGATCACCTCTTGGGTTGGCGGGAAAGAAATCGTGCTTTCTCTGAATAATGTGGCTCAATGGCTTGGGGTTGAGAATGACGGGGAGGAAACCTACCCCTTGAGGAGTTGGCCTCTTTATGCCGATGGAACCTCAAATGATTATAAGAAATGGTTTGACCGAAACTACATATCCGGGTCTTCAATCTATGTTTCTCACCTTCCGTCTCTACATCGGTTGCTTTTTCTCTTCATCAACAACATCCTCATGCCCAAAGCCACAATCAAAACCAATCTTGAGTGGGGACCCATGTACTTTCTTCGTCATCTCATTCAAATGGATGGAAAAAGGATCAACATACCCTACTTCTTTCTTCGTCACATTAATGGTGCATTTTCAACCACGAACCACTCTCTGCCTTATGCCCATCTCATTCATAAAATCATCCGCCTCAACAGTATCCAATTACCTGAAGATGCAGAAGTATCCTTCCCGACCAGTTTGGTTGACCACTTGACAAGAATCGGGTGGGTCCATGGTCATTCAGAATCGGGTCTGAGGCGCTATGAACCCGATGCAAGAGCCATCAACCAATGGATAAACCATCCGGAAGCCCTACCCAATCAATATTGGGATCCGGAAGAAGAAGTGGCACCGGCTCAACCTCAACCTCAACCTCAACCACAATTTGTGCCACAAGCGGGTGCATTTGTCCCTCCACAAGGTCAAGAAGCGCAAATGATGTGGCTTTGTCAACAAATGCATGCTCAAAGTCTTGAGATTCAACGGAATCATCAAGCCACGCTAAGGAGGTTCGACAAGCTTGAAAAGGGGCAAATGAAGATTAGGCAACAACTGCAAGCACATGCTCGAGCTCTCAATACGCTTGATGAAGCACAATCCAGTCTCTCCAATCGCTTTATCAAGCAATATGGTCCCTCGGGAAGCCCGGCACGAGCACGTGAGCATCTGGTTGAGGAAGAAGACCTGGATGATGAAGAAGAGGACATCCCAATTGAAGGTCAAGAAGAAGTGGCCGATGCACCAAACGACCCCATGAATGACGAGTAGACCGCACTAGTTTCAAAATTAAAAACTTGCTAATTTAAAATTGTGTGTTAATTGCATGAATTGTTTGTTGATTGCATGTTTAATTTTAATTGTTTGAATTGCTTTTAATTTAGTTATGTTAGTTGAATTGTTGCTTTGAAATGGTTTAAATTTGTTTTGAATTGTTAAATTGGTGAATTTCAACTAGTTTAATTTGATTGAATTGCATGACTTGATTGAATTGTGTTATTGGAAATTTGGTGTGGATATGTATGAGATGTAGATATCTTAAATATGGTGTATGAATTGCTAACTTGTAAGGGGCTATTTTGCGAAATTGTAAAATTGGATATTTTGGCGCCTTGACAAGTCTTATTAAATTGCTTGGATTGCATGAATCGAAATGTCTTATATGCATGGTTTATGCATATTGATATATATAAGTTGATATGGTGAATTGAAATTGAATTGTCTTGCATGTTAAAGTTATGCCCTCAACTTTATTTTTATTTGAAAATTATTGTTGCTATATTACTAAATTAAGAGAGAGTGCATAATTTGAGGGGGAGCACTTTAAATTAGTGCTAATTTTTCACCCTTTCGTCGATTTCCAAAAGGGGGAGAAATTGGTACAAATGGATTGAAATGCAAAATCAAAATTGGATTAACTAATTTTTGAAAATTTTCGATTTATGCACTTACTCACATTGTATGTTTTTGCAAATCGCCAAAAGGGGGAGATTGTTGTTCGTACAATAATCTTTTACGTCTATTTGACTAATTTGCAAAAACATACAATTATTGAATTTTACGATTTCTTCTATTTTTGAGAACATATAGGTCCAAGAAGAGTAAGAACTGCGATATAATAAGCTTGGACTGAAGAAATCACGAAGACTTTTATCAAGAATACAAATTGTAAAATCAAAAACTTGGTAAAGTATGTTTGAGGTTGATTAAATTGGGATAAAACGTTATGAACGTTTTCAAAACGTTAGTAACGTTTTATAATAATCAGTAGCAACAAACTGATCAAAAGAAGAATCAAGTTATAACGTTATACAAACGTTGTGACGTTTTACAAACGTTGTAACGATTAATAGCTTTAGAACTGCTGAAGCACAGCTGAACTGTACCAACATGAAACGTTGTAACGTTTCTAAAAAGTTGTAACGTTTCTAAAACGTTGTAACGTTTTATAAAACGTTGCAACGTTTCAGGAATAATTCAGCTTCAAATAACTTCTATTTTGATCAAGTTTTTACAGGTTAAAACGTTGTAACGTTTTACTAAGCTGTCAGAGATTTAAAACCCTAAAATCGCATTTGAATAAAACGTTGTAACGTTTAATAAAACGTTGGTAACGTTTTATGTCAAACAGCTCATTTTTGAGCTGCCACTATAAATAGACTGAAGGGATCACTTTCAAATCTATCTCAGCCGACCCTAATCATTTTAAAAGCGATTTTCTGAGAGTTTAGCCTACTCCATTGTTGTGAGAGCTTAAAACTTCAAAATCCCTCAAGCAACCTCAAACCTACTTCACTAATCTTGATCTAGATTAGGTTAGAGTAATCTATTGAGTGTTTCTCTTGTGTTCTAGATAATTGAGACCTTGTTCTCATCTCTTTGAGTTGGCCGTTTGACTTCCCGCTTGGTGTGTAAGGGCTCAACGGTTCACAAGTTGTAATCCTTTCGTATTGGGTAATAGAAAGACGCACCACTTAAGGTTGCGAAGCCCTGAAGACGTAGGCCTTTGCTTTGCCGAACTCCGTTAACATCCCGCGTGTCAAATGTTTCTAAACTTATCTATTTAATTTCAATTACAATTTAATTTCAGTTTTTGAGCAATTAGAGGTGCCCCTAAGTGTAACAACACCACCTGTTGTAGGTGACGTCAGAAGTGACACTAAAAATAAGTTTTCATGGAATTGAAAATTCAATAAAGTCGAAGATATTTTACCCATCTGCATTAAGCTGAAACTTCCTTCCTGCCAAAAAGCTTTTATAACTAATCGTGTAGGCGATTTTGGTTTATTATTAGGAATTTTAGCTTTCTATTGGATAATTGGTAGTTTCGAATTTCGAGATTTATTTGAAATCACTAATAATTTAATCCAAAAAAATGGAGTAAATTCTTTATTTACTACTTTATGTACCTTTTTATTATTTGTTGGTGCAATTGCAAAATCCGCACAATTCCCACTTCACATATGGTTACCTGATGCCATGGAAGGACCCACCCCTATTTCTGCTCTTATACACGCTGCTACCATGGTAGCAGCGGGGGTTTTTCTTGTAGCTCGACTCTTTCCTCTTCTCTTAATAACACCTAATATAATGCACATTATTTCTTCAATAGGTTTAATAACATTATTCTTAGGAGCTACTTTGGCTCTTGCTCAACTAGACATTAAAAGAAGTTTAGCCTATTCTACAATGTCTCAATTGGGTTACATTATACTAGCTTTAGGTATAGGTTCGTCTCGAGCTGCTTTATTTCATTTGATTACCCATGCTTACTCTAAGGCTTTATTGTTTTTAGGATCTGGATCTATTATTCATTCAATGGAACCTGTTGTTGGATATTCACCGTATAAGAATCAAAATATGGTTCTTATGGGTGGTTTAACTAAATATATTCCAATTACAAGAACTGCCTTTTTATTGGGTACACTGTCTCTTTGTGGTATTCCACCCCTTGCATGTTTCTGGTCTAAAGATGAGATTCTGAGTAATAGTTGGTTGTATTCTCCAATTTTCGGGATAATAACTTACTTCACAACAGGTGAGCCATGTATTTATTAAAAATAGAGGTAACTTATGGCCAAGAAAAGTTTGGTTCAAAGAGAACACAAGCGAAAGAAATTGGAAGAAAAATATCGTTTGATTCGTCAGTCCTTAAAAAAGAAAAGCAAAGACTCATCCCTGAGTCAAAGAGAAATAAGAGAAATTCAGAGAAAATTGCAATCTCTACCACGTAATAGTGCACCTACACGTCTTCATAGACGTTGTCTTGTTACTGGAAGACCTAGAGCTCACTATCGAGATTTTGGACTATCCGGGCACATACTTCGACAAATGGTTCATGCATGTTTATTACCGGGTGCAACAAAATCAAGTTGGTAAGAATAAGAATCTCGTTTCTATTTTTACTTAATTTTACCTAAAAGATTTTGTACCTAAAAAAGAAATATCGCTTCCCAATTGTACCTATTTTTATGGACCCTCTTGAGATTTCTTTCGAAATGGATCAAAATATACATACCATTTTGATAGATATTTGAAAGAGGGTCTCCAATCTTTTAATGTTTCTCTCTCTTTTTTCAAAGAACATTTTGGAGTTATAGCCCCTAGTACACGCCATGATCTTAGTTGGCTAAAAATAAAGGGTTCGAAACTCCTCATTTTCATTTTCCAGATGAAAAACTCAAACCCTTAGATCATTCTATAGGACATAAAATAACAATTAATTTTTACCATCAAAAAAAGGAGTAATATGGCAAAAAAAAGTGTAATTCAGAGAGAACACAAGCGAAAGAAATTGGAAGAAAAATATTGTTTGATTCGTCAGTCCTTAAAAAAGAAAAGCAAAGACTCATCCCTGAGTCAAAGAGAAATAAGAGAAATTCAGAGAAAATTGCAATCTCTACCACGTAATAGTGCACCTACACGTCTTCATAGACGTTGTCTTGTTACTGGAAGACCTAGAGCTCACTATCGAGATTTTGGACTATCCGGGCACATACTTCGACAAATGGTTCATGCATGTTTATTACCGGGTGCAACAAAATCAAGTTGGTAAGAATAAGAATCTCGTTTCTATTTTTACCTAATTTTACCTAAAATATTTTGTACCTAAAAAATAAATATCGCTTCCCAATTGTACCTATTTTTATGGACCCTCTTGAGATTTCTTTCGAAATGGATCAAAATATACATACCATTTTGATAGATATTTGAAAGAGGGTCTCCAATCTTTTAATGTTTCTCTCTCTTTTTTCAAAGAACATTTTGGAGTTATAGCCCCTAGTACACGCCATGATCTTAGTTGGCTAAAAATAAAGGGTTCGAAACTCCTCATTTTCATTTTCCAGATGAAAAACTCAAACCCTTAGATCATTCTATAGGACATAAAATAACAATTAATTTTTACCATCAAAAAAAGGAGTAATATGGCAAAAAAAAGTGTAATTCAGAGAGAACACAAGCGAAAGAAATTGGAAGAAAAATATTGTTTGATTCGTCAGTCCTTAAAAAAGAAAAGCAAAGACTCATCCCTGAGTCAAAGAGAAATAAGAGAAATTCAGAGAAAATTGCAATCTCTACCACGTAATAGTGCACCTACACGTCTTCATAGACGTTGTCTTGTTACTGGAAGACCTAGAGCTCACTATCGAGATTTTGGACTATCCGGGCACATACTTCGACAAATGGTTCATGCATGTTTATTACCGGGTGCAACAAAATCAAGTTGGTAAGAATAAGAATCTCGTTTCTATTTTTACCTAATTTTACCTAAAATATTTTGTACCTAAAAAATAAATATCACTTCCCAATTGTACCTATTTTTATGGACCCTCTTGAGATTTCTTTCGAAATGGATCAAAATATACATACCATTTTGATAGATATTTGAAAGAGGGTCTCCAATCTTTTAATGTTTCTCTCTCTTTTTTCAAAGAACATTTTGGAGTTATAGCCCCTAGTACACGCCATGATCTTAGTTGGCTAAAAATAAAGGGTTCGAAACTCCTCATTTTCATTTTCCAGATGAAAAACTCAAACCCTTAGATCATTCTATAGGACATAAAATAACAATTAATTTTTACCATCAAAAAAAGGAGTAATATGGCAAAAAAAAGTATAATTCAGAGAGAACACAAGCGAAAGAAATTGGAAGAAAAATATTGTTTGATTCGTCAGTCCTTAAAAAAGAAAAGCAAAGACTCATCCCTGAGTCAAAGAGAAATAAGAGAAATTCAGAGAAAATTGCAATCTCTACCACGTAATAGTGCACCTACACGTCTTCATAGACGTTGTCTTGTTACTGGAAGACCTAGAGCTCACTATCGAGATTTTGGACTATCCGGGCACATACTTCGACAAATGGTTCATGCATGTTTATTACCGGGTGCAACAAAATCAAGTTGGTAAGGATAACAATCTTGTTTCTATTTTTACCTAAAAGACTTTGTATCTAAAAAAGAATTAATTATAGTAATAGTAAAGAAAAGATTTGTAGCTAAGCATTTATCGTAAACATTTGAAAAAATCCAAGTCTTTGTGTATACTAGATTCAAATAACTGGCATAATTCTGATTTTTCCTGATTGAAAAAATCATCCATGAAAAAGAAAGAAAAAAATAGAAAAATTTGGTTTTTTAAGGATTTCTTTTTGATATTTCAACCCATTTTTCAGAAATATCTGCGTATGGATATACAAAAGTTATTGTATAATATAAATATAATATAAAACAAATACTTATTCACTTCACCATCCATATCCATATTTTTTTGCAAAAAAAGGACATATAATGAATAAAATATTCTTTTTCTGAAAAAAAGGAGTAAATTTATGAAAAGAGAATTACTATGTTCCTTTCTATTCGGTTTATGGAATCATTTTGTTCTATTTTTTATTTTACTCATTTTGGTTTGAACCACGATCAACACAACATAGGTCATTGAAAGGATCTAGCACAACTCACCAAAGCACAAAAGCCAGGATCTTTCAGAAAGTTGATTCCTTTTCAAGAGTGCATAACCGCATGGATAAGCTTACACTAACCCGTCAATTTTGGATCCAATTGGGGATTTTCCTTGGGAGGTATCGGGAAGAGATTGAAATGGAATAATATAGATTCATAGGTTCTCTATTGATTCTATCCCTATGGGATAGAATCAATAGAGAAATCGAAATGAAATCAAGAATCCAGGAAAAAAGGAAATCAAAAAAGAAGTAGAAGATAGAAAGGATTCAAAATGAATAAATTGAAACTCCTAAAGAAAGTATTTTTTCTTTTTTCCATTCCGAATTATTGATTCTGACCTCGATACTTAAGAAATTGGGTAAGCTAAACCCAACCAATAATATGGGATTCTATCCCGTCTGAGTTCTGATAAGAAATCATCTTATATCGTATATGAGAATTCACTTTGTCTTATTTTCGAATCAAAAAAGAAGACTCGTATGAAACCAAAAAAGAATACTCGTATGAAACAAGTTCAAGTTAGAAATAGCAGCTTTTCAGATAAGTTATACTATTCCGTATATAGTACATACATCTTTTCAAAATTATCATTACAATTCTTTAATTCGTTTTTTTCTTTTATGTTCATACAGCGATTTATATATATATAATATATAACATAACCGAGATCCAGAATATAACCCTTATTTTGTAATAAAAAGGGAGGACTTATATGGCACTAATATATAGTCCAGCGTACATAGTCAACCAAATCGACGAACGTACGTTCCAGGCCTCCTTGTCCGGGACTGATTGGATAGTGAAATGGTATCTATCTCATGAGCTGTTTCGTGAGAATATCTGGCCCTTGGTAGGGGATCTGGTAATATTGGAATACAACTCTGGTCTTAGACGCATAAAAAGAAGATCATTGAAGTGATATAATAAAGATTTTTATAAGATGAAACAAGATAAATTCAAAAAAATGATTCCAAGTGAAGAGCAAATGGAAGAGAAACGAAAAAATATCGAGAAAGAATTACTTGAAGAAGAACTAGATCTAATTGACCAGTTTCAAACTGGGACAGTTGTCAAGGAAATCCCAAATGGGATGTTCCGCGTACATTTGGATCATAATAATCAAAGATTTGATTGTTATCTCTCGAGTGATATATGTCGTATGGGTCTACGTCGTATGGGTCTACGTGTATTACTGGGAAGTAGAGTAAAAGTCAAAAATAATGGTTTTTTCAAATGCATTATTTATATATTTCCCCTCTTGTGCTTCTGGAGGAGCTCGTATGCAAGAAGGAAGTTTCAGCTTAATGCAGATGGGTAAAATATCTTCGACTTTTGGGTTTATGAAGAAATAAGGAGATTTCAAATAAGAAATAAGGAGATTGAAAAATAGAAAAATCAAAAAAGGTATACCTTATAGATATAGAAAAATCAAAAAAGGTATACCTTTTATTTAATGAATGAAGATAAACTCGATTCAGATGAAGAGGAAGTCAACAAATTGATTGGAAAGAAATATACTCGAAACGAAATAGAGCAACTGTTTCTTCTCGCAGAAATAGAATCATCAGGAGAAATAGAAGGAAAAAACCTTGCTTATGATGAAGATGCTAATCAAAATTCAAAAAAATCAATAAAATCAAAAGAATCTAAGGAATCACAAGAATCAGAGGAATCAATAAAATCAACAGAATCTAAGGAATCACAAGAATCAGAGGAATCAACAGAATCAACAGAATCTGAAGAAGATATACCTTACATGGATAAGGTCGATTCTTATCAAAGAAAAACAGGTTTGAATGACGCTGTTCAAACAGGAATAGGTCAACTCGGCGGTATCCCTGTAGCACTTGCGGTTATGGATTTTGAGTTTATCGGAGGAAGTATGAGATCGGTAGTGGGTGAAAAAATAACCCGTCTAATTCAATATGCTACGAGAAAATCCTTACCTCTCATCATTTGTTGTGCTTCTGGAGGAGCTCGTATGCAAGAAGGAAGTTTCAGCTTAATGCAGATGGGTAAAATATCTTCGACTTTTGGGTTTATGAAGAAATAAGGAGATTTCAAATAAGAAAGAAGGAGATTTCAAAATAGAAAAATAAAAAATGGTATACCTTATAGATATAGAAAAATAAAAAAAGGTATACCTTTTATTTAATGAATGAAGATAAACTCGATTCAGATGAAGAGGAAGTCAACAAATTGATTGGAAAGAAATATACTCGAAACGAAATAGAGCAACTGTTTCTTCTCGTAGAAATAGAATCATCAGGAGAAATAGAAGAAAAAAACCTTGCTTATGATGAAGATGCTAATCAAAATTCAAAAAAATCAATAAAATCAAAAGAATCTAAGGAATCACAAGAATCAGAGGAATCAATAAAATCAACAGAATCTAAGGAATCACAAGAATCAGAGGAATCAACAGAATCAACAGAATTAGGCATTTGTTGATTGGTATAGTTTATGCACCTCTTCGGGAAAGGCGCTTTCCCTTCTTCTTAACCTTAACCCGAAATCAATAAAACTGTTCCTTTAGTATTGATTGGTATAGTTATTCTTTTAATCTTTTGATTCATTGGAATCGCTTCTTATTGGGTTTGTGGTTTCTGTCGATTCAGTAGAGGTAAGATTCTCCCTCAACTTTTTTAATCGACTCTTTTTTGATTGAGGAAATCTATAAAAAATTCTTTCTCTTTCTGGGTCAGAGTCATTTATCAGGATCTTGACTCTATCTCCCAGTAATACACGTATACGGTTGCGACGTATCTTACCAGATAGATAACCCAGAACAAAATTACTAGGAAATCAGGCCAGGTAATTATAAAATTATGAATTCCATTTAGTTATCATTTCCCAAAACGAAAATATATACAAATTAAGTTGTCATACCTTTTTAAAAAATTACATATTTACTAGGTGCACAAGCACAACTATTAACTGCATAGCAGGCAGGCTGGGTGCGCAGTTAATTATAATTAATAACTGTCTTTTTGCTAACTATCAGAAAAATGCAATAGAAGAAGAGAATAACAAGAAACAAACCAAAAAAATTGTAACTACCGATAAAAGAGGGGGAGGTGGGAAATTATGATAAAAATGCCAAGTAGTGATGTTGTTGGGATCTACGGTGTCCCACAATTTTCTGTCTTTTTGCTGAGGCTCCTGATAGTCCACCTCGTCGTCATATTTTCTGATATTTTGTTTTTTTCTTCTGTTTCATGCTTCAGTTTTTCCGGATAGTTAAATCATGTCGGGAGCACATCTGCTTATTTATTTTTTGTCTTATTTTCTTCTCAACACCCTACAAACACCATCCCTCTTATACTGACAAGAGGAACAAAAGACATTTCTGTTTAGACCTGAAAATCAATTAAAGGCTTGAGAGAAGCTTTTAAAATAGTTCATTCCAATTATGCATATTTTCCTTCCCCACCATATCTAGATTCTAGCAAATCAAACATTAAAAAGCACTATGAAGTATTTTACTTTCTTGCAAAAAAAAAAAAAAAACACCTTAGCGAAAAAGTAAAAATTGACAGATGCATGAAAAATAAATCCAGCAACAATTAGAGATTAATAATGTACAACAGAGGCTGTCTCCTTGGCAACTGCTTCAGTTCATTTCCACCACGTGACATTATATTCACAGCATTACATATACACAGATTCCACTATAACTAAAATATCAATCAACCAACTGCTTAATGGCTTCAGCACTAGCTGTAGAATGATATAAACTTGAATTAGAGCAACATTTGATTTTAGATATCAATTCTTCATCAACCAAATGTTTTCTCGCTGCTGTAGCACATGTAAAGGAATCCATCCTCATCCTTGTACCCTTCATATATCGAATCCATCAAGCTCGCTGCACATATCATTTCACACAATTTTTATTTCCGGTTCCCACAAATTTAAATTGAACACAAATCAAAGGGGGGGTTTAAATGAAGAACCTGTTTGAGGAAGAGTGTTTTTGACAAAGACAAAGAGAGCCTTTCCAGCAGAGAGATGAAGCCGAGCACTTAAAATATGAATAAACTGCCCCACAGACATATCTCGTGGCACCAAGTACCTACTCAGCATATCATGGTAAGAACAAGGCACTATTTACTGTATACGAAAAACAATGAATGGGGAACTAAAACAGCACATACTTTTTCTTCTCCATAATTGGAAGATCACACCGAGTAAATCTCTCAACAACAACCTTCAATAAACCACAAATTATTGAAACAGGTATCAACATATTTCATTCAGTAAAAATGCTTAATAGCAATACTTGTTAAATTTTAGAGACTAAATTAGGCACTGTTTCTGTAACCTGCTCAAAAGTGAAGTGAAGCAATATGATGCATACAGAATATTAA
The DNA here is from genome assembly GCA_033356055.1 of Carex pumila. NCBI lineage: Eukaryota > Viridiplantae > Streptophyta > Magnoliopsida > Poales > Cyperaceae > Carex > Carex pumila. The sequence continues at coordinate 230,200 of JARJHM010000425.1, forward strand.
AAGAACCATTCTGTCTTATAAAAACTTCTTCTTTCTTTCCTTATAAACAACAGTTTCAATAATGTTCATGTGAAACATCATATAGATAATTAGGTTAAAATTCTATCAAATTGGGCTGGTACCAGATACTGGTAAAGGTCCCGGCCGGATCCAGACTGGTAGAATTAGTTGCAAACAGTCAAAAGATTGAATTAAAAAATAGTGTGATGAACTTACTGGGACACGGTCTGGATACTTGGCTATAATATCCCGTGATTCCTGAAGCCTTTCCTCTGAAGAAAATTAGAGAAAACATGAAGAAATTAGGCAAAAAAAAAAAAAAGGTTGAAATTAGAGAAATTGCAACAAGAGACTTGGGTGAATAAAAGTAACGAACCAAAAGTGAATTCCTCCTTGAAAGGACGAATCTGTCTCATGATTGATTGTAGTGTAGTTTTGTTGAATCCACCGACAGAATTAAGGAAGGGAATTAGGGTTTCGCTTCGTCGATTTTGAAGCCTTCCTCGATTTGGGGATTCCTGTTTCAATAGCGAATTGCGTCCTGTTCTACAAGTCTCTAATAAAATCGCAAGTCCGATCCATTGTCGTTTTTCAGATAAGTCCTTCCAAACTGTTAATTTCGTAAAAGTAGCCCTCAAAATATTATGTTGGTGTAATTTCATGGAAAAATACGACGAGTTTAACATTATTATAGTTGAGAACTTGAGATATAATAATAATTTGAAAGTTTGGTTCATAATTTGTATGTATAACTTAAATATAAAATGAAACAATTTAGCACATCTAAAATCACGCAAGTGAAAGTCAAAGTAGAACGTGGAGGATGGATTATTGCGTAACTTTAGGGGAGTAGAGAACTAGAGATGAGATGATGATACCGTGTCAAACTAATAATAATAAATATATTTTGACGTGTTTCATTTGAAAATGCAAATTTCTCATTTGTTACTTGCAAAACTTAATATTTGTACTGGACACGCAAAGCCAATTTTTAGACGTACTATTCTTATTAAACATAATCCTAAACATAAATGTAACAAAACAACTCCCGGAATTTCAATTCATTTGGCAGCTGACCATTTTCAAATGAAACATGAAACAATGAAACAAGAAATGCTTGGAATTGGATAGTGCCCAGTGCACAGTGCCTCAGAATTGGGTCCACATGGTTCTTTGATCGCACCAGCTATATATACAATACAATACAATACAATATTGTCGTCCATGCTGGTATATTTTGAACTACGGCTGTCATATTGCACAAATTAGTTCCAGAAATCAAACTTGTCAACATAAATAATTTGAAAAAAAAAAAAAACTATAAAAAATGATCCAACTATTTTGCGAAGATATCTTACTGCTGAATTGAAAAAAAAAATAATAATAATCTATAAAAAACATCTGACTATTTTGTTAACATATATCTTACTCCCAATAAAGTAAAAAAAAAAAATGTAAAAAACATAAATTAATAACAGCGAAAGAAGAAAGTAGTATGCCCTGGCTGTTTAATTGTTAAAGTGTGGGTGAAAACTGAAGCATCTGCATCCCTCTTCCAGCAACTGCAATCTGATATCTCTCATTTACTCTGAACAAACAATGCATTACATTTACATTAGATGGAGGAGGATAAATAATATCAATTATTAAAACTAAAGATGCTAGAAACATGAATTTAGTCCTCCATTTTATAAATTTTTGGTTGTCAAAAAGAAAATGCAAAAAAAAAATAAGGTGTTACTTTCAAAAGTAAGTTGCAATAGGCTGCCTTGACAGCTTTTACCTATCTGAAATGATAGCATCTAGGGTTTCTGGTTCAGGCACACTAATTATGAGATGTGAATATTCTGCTAATTTCCCGAGCTGGTCTTCTCTCCAGCACCTAACTCTCTGATCCAGACCTGTTGAAAAAACCCAACTTCCATCTGTCCATACACCTGCAAAATAAATCTGACTTCCTGATCAGATATCAAATCAGAACAATATAAACCAGAAGAGGAAAAAAAAAATCAACACAGACCTTTGACTGCAGAGCTGTGAGCTGATGCAATCCTGTCTTTACTGAGAACCCTAATTTTAGTGTCACTATCTGCAACTGGACCCTCAAGTCTAAATTTAAAACAGTGCAGCGCTTGGTCATCCCCTCCACTCACAAGCAAGCAACCTTCATCAGATGACACAACATGCAAACAGTTGACCCCTGACTGGTGCACACAGCCAAAGATGAGTAGCGGCTCTATTTCAGCCAAGTCATTTGCACTTTTGTTTTGGTGTGCATCCTCCTCTTCTTGATTGGAAGAGTAATTTGTTAAAGATCTCCACTTACGGCCCCCGCAACTCCCTCGGCCAGTTTTGGGCCGAGTTTGGCAATCGATTAGGGTTTGTGGTTGGATTTCAGCTACTAATTGCATGAAGTTGTTGATAGATTGAGTGAGGTCCCAGAAGGTTATACTTCCATCAGTGGCACCACTTATGATAACATATCTATCTCCATTTGTTGCAATGTCTACAAGGATGATAAAAATAAAATAAGTCACAAACTAGTATTCATCATATAAAATATATCATATACAACTTTGACACAAGGATACAAAATGATATATATTGAACACAGAGAAGGTTAATAGTATATTTGTAACTAGTATTTAGCACACAGAAGTTAATTCAACAAATGTAAATGGTAAACAATAAATTATAAGAAAAATATATCAAAAGAAAAGACCACAGTTGCCATTACCATGACTGCTAACAACTATGTATTGCAAGGCTAGTACTGGAGATGTTTGTTGGCCCAAGGTGGCAACATCGAACCTGTTCAAACAACAAACTCCACTCAGAAAACAAATAAACAAACAAACAAATGATCAATGAATCAATTCAATAGTAAAAGGAAATAACAGAAATAATCAATAAGCACCAAAGTCGAAAAGGCAGAAGGAGAGCTCTCAATACAAGGGTAGCATCTGAGCAGGCAACCACAATAAAGCACACTGACATCCTGTTTCATTAACCAAGAAATAAGAAGGTCAATATTATAGAACTAAGCCTCCAATTACACCTTAAAATGACAAACTTGATGGAATATGATTGATATTTGTGGGTGCACATGATATGGCCACTAACAACAACAAATGTCTTTACCTTGCAAAACTATTCCTCAAAATAAATGCAGTGACAGCCATGTATCTCCAGTCATTTTCAATGTGCTTCTCCTCTTTATTATTTGTATTAACTTTAGGTGGTATGTGAGAGGAGAACCATTGAAATGTGGTGCTTGCATTTCCTTCATTCAAAATCCAACAAGTCAAGACTTGCTTTGACCCAACCGAAATAAGCAACGAATAATCATGGTTGATCTCACAATCACTTTGAGATCCATGCAGATGACGTCCATATTGGTGTGTTTTTGGCGTGAAGCATATTGACCTAACAGCTGACCCACCTACGTGTTCTCCAAGTAACTTGGAGTCTGACCACCTTCTTTCATTTGGCAAGTATCTGAAAAAAGTAGATAATTGTCAGCTCAATTTAGCCTACATGATTCCTTTTTGTGCAATTATGCAAAAAATTATGCCCCAATTTAGCTGCAGTTTATTATAAGCTGTGAAATTAAGCAACAGCAACCAATAGTATCATAACAATATGATAAGCTTTTCCCAAAATGCAAAATAGTGTCCCTTTAAAGTAGCAGGGTTCAATTCCAGATTAGCTTGCACAATTTTACTTGCAAATTAGAAATATAAATAATCTGATAGAAGTTCTCCATTGGAAAAGCACAAACCTAGTAAGTCTAACAGTACCATCTTCACAGCCTGTTGCCACCAAGGCACAAGGGGTACCTTTCTGCTTCAGTTTTGTTCCAAGAGAAACGAAAGATAGAGTATGTATCTCTCTTCCATGAAACTGCATGTGCAACACTTGAGGAATCACTTGTTTTTCAGAAATAGAAACCCAGAGCCTATGTACATGTATCTCTTGATCCTGTCAAAAAAATAAATAAATCAATAAATAGTAAATACACAATAAATAATCAAATAGAAAGGCCTGATAAGTGATGAAAAAGGAATTGCCACCAAATACTGCCAAATCTTCCATCCAAGTAAAATGAAATATTAGGCTACTGGGCCAAAAGAAAATAAGCATTTGACACAATAATAAGTATACTAGAACACATGTCAGTTCCAAATTTCACTGGCATAATACACTTCTCGAGTGAAGTATAGACTATAGAGTAATTTTTAGTAACTACCAAAAAAAGCAGCTGTATAATTTCTATCCATTTTAATGAATCACTACTTGGTATATAATATACCGTTTGCAAAGGGTCATCTACTACTACTTTGCACATCAAATTTTATTTGGAAAATAACTTAGAATTTATTGAAAATAAAAACCTTCAAGTATGCGAAGCAATTTTGTTGTTGTGGAACAGCCCCCAGATAGTAAGAATACGGTCTGCGCCAACCGCCACATGGAATTTGAATTAGCTAAAAGAGAATAAAATATCAAGATATCACACCAAGACAACAAAGTTATCAAACAAAATGGGAAAAACCATCAAATGACCTACTTCCTGATACTTGTCACATTACTGGTCTCACATTTCATAAAATCATGAATAAAATACAATTGTAAGATGGTTAGGTGCAGGATCAACTAATATATATAAAATAAATGCCTTGTTTACTATTTAGATTAACCAGTCTATACAATTCGGCAAGAGTCATGAACCAGTAACACAGTTTGATCAAATTGCTGCTGTGTCTAATTGCAATAGTTAATTTGCTACCTTGGTCTCATTTATTACGTCCCAAATTACAAAATCAGCAGACATGAAGCCAATTGCAAGGCTGCCGAGTAGACTAGCCTCCCCATAGTGGAATTCGCTATATACAGATTGAACTGTACCCAACTCTTTCACTTGCTTCATTCCTATAAATTCCATCTTTTGATCTGATTTCTGATACTTGAATAAGCATATGCATCCATCTCCTCCAGTCTATAAGATTTTCAAACAAGGAAAAACAAATATAAGGATTACCATACCAACTGTTCATCTCCCAAATACCAGTACATTCCTCGGCTATTGGTTGTAACAAACACAAGACCTAAATAGATTTGTTTTGGTATCTCTTTACTTTTATAATTATGTCTAGTAATGTTCTCAACCAAAAACAACATGTACTAAACCTGTTGCAAACGTGTTGGTAATGATACAAGATTTTCAATTGTTACCGTTCGAATTTCAACACTGCTAGAGTCTGATTCACTAATATAAATACTGGTGACACTAGAAATCCCGTGGGCCCCTCTGAAATGATCAACTAGAGGGATCTTCTCCTGTAAATTATCACTTGAGTTGTCCATTTTGAATCTTCCAGCAAAAGGGAAAATTGTGAGGTTTCCTTTGTTATCTCCAGCTACTAGAATCTACACAAGAAAAACAAAAGGGTCAAAATAGTATAACAATTCTATGGCCTAGTATATTGTTCTAGCCTTTCGCTATGCTGGCTGTATTGAAGCACACAAAAGAAAACATGATCATAATATAACAATTTCTATCACAATTTTGGTACATTGGCGATTTGTCCACACAACTCAGCTTTAGAAACCACATATTCAAGTCCAGGCCGAGGCTTCAAATTACAGAAGAACAGAGAAGCACAAAACTAACACAATATCTAGGCCATGACAACAACGATTTGTAGTAATAGTAACCATAGTACGACCAAATAACATCAAGAACAACACTCAAATTACAAATAATTATAACTTTCTTTTTATATGAGAGTACCTCTTCCTTAGGGGATGCATCTATGCACATAATCCGAGCTCTGAAACATGATTGGAACATAGCAATAAGAGGTACCTCAATACTTCCAGGAAAATCTTGTGTGTTAATTTTTAAATTATCTTCTATATCCCACAACTTGAGCACACCCCTTGGATCACCTGTAAAAAGGTGGCTGTCAAGGCCCCGCAAAGAAAAACAAAATTGAAACAATGTAATCCACTTAGTAATGTCAAGTGCATTGATAAACATGTCAGCTTATGCATAAATATATCAATTGATGCAAAAATATTACTATCCATGTTCACATACCTGGAACCAAGCGATTTGCACCAAAATACACCTAAAAGCTGTCTCTCTTTTTCAGCTGACCAAGTAAAAGATAAATCCACCTTAGCCCCACTTTCTCCTTCATCTGACACTTTTACAACAGTAACATTTCCTTTGCCATCTCCAAGGGCAACAAAACCTCTTTCAGTTACATCCATGCAAATAATTGCTATCTCTTCATTGACTCGGATAAGTTGAGTCCATTTTGCATTTTTCGGGTCAGAAATGTCTACATGATATAAAAAGCCATTGTTGGTTGACACGTATAGTGTGTTTTGTTCTGTAAATTGAAGGCACCGAACATACTCGCTTTTACTGAAAAATCGAATAAAATGGAGGAGAATATTAGTTAAAAAGTAGAGATATAAGTAATTGAATGTTCCTACCATTTATTGAGTTCAACTCTATTACCAATGTTTTATGTGTTATGTTGGCATCAAGACCAGGACACAGTGAATTTTATTTTGTTGCCTTCATTTTGAAACTGTGAGGATAAATACCAGGATATTCTCAAAAATAAACACGAAAGAAACAAACCAAAAGAGATACTACGCCACTACCAAGTTAGTAATGTTTTGTCATGATCAATGGGTAATAAGTACTAGACATATATCTAACTACTGTTTTAAGACAGTATGTAATTTCCAGGTATGTGATAATAGATTCCCTTGCCATCAGTGATATTACAAAAATCGAAAAAAGGAGTTGGTATAAAGGGAAATGCCTGTCCATAAGGCTAAGTTGTTTTGTTGTCTTTGGTGCAGAAATTGTGAAAGTATCACAAAGATGCATCAGATCAGCAGTAGCTCTGGTGGCTTCGTCCTTTCCTTTTGGCAGAGAGGAAGAAATCTCATTTATTTTAATTGCCGAATCAAATCCAGCAGTAATTATTAAGGATAAACTAGGCTCATACAAGCACCGCCATATCCCTCTTCCACTAAGAGGAAAAAAAAAATAATTAGCAATAACATAAAGAGATGCACATCCTTTATTTTACCAGAGAATTGGCAAAGGGAGGCCCTCCTTTGGACAAGTTGTTAAGCAAGTACATAACATAATATAAATTGTACTTACATGTGCTCCTTTAATATCATGATTTGGCTTCCATCGGCACCCCACAAACGGCAAGTGCAGTCCTCTCCGGCCGTTATGATTATCTAATACAACCAAAATCTATAATGAAATAAAGAGGAGAACAAATGCAACTGGCAATTCTGCTCAGTGATTGTCTGAATCAACAGTCAACAGTCTCAGAATTGTGGTTTGTTTTTTCTTAATCATGCAGATTTATGAAGACTTGATATAATATAACCCCAAAGAAAGACCTGGCCCCTTGGAAGACCTTAATTCAACACATCAAAAAGGGAAAAGAACCAACAAAATAACTAAGAGACCAAGAGGATAAATTTAACCATGGCAATATCACACTAATTCCTGATGATCCTTGGTTAAATTGAGCTCAATTGAGTCTCATGTCACCCAATTGGGGCTTAATTGCGTAGAATGTATCTAAATTGAAACTTGAGAAACTTGTGCTGCACAAGTCAGCTCCATACCAGCAATGCCAGAAAAAATTAAAATCTGTATTGCAACAATGTACTCTTACAGAATCAGACAAGTAGCAGTCCCATATTCTAGCATGATGGCCAAATAAAGTAAGTTCCGACGGTCTCGTAAGGCCTTCATTTTGAGTTTTACCAGTCAAATCCCAGATGCGAACACTGTCCTGACAATAAAACCAAAAAGTTTTCTACAACTGTCATATGTTATATATATCTTATATCTCAGGCATCCATATATGTGATGTCCGTAAGAAAAGGGAGACAAATAACGATAACACACCCAAACAAGGCAAAGATAAATAGTTTAAACATTTTTTGAAAAGATAAAACAAATATTTATCATTTTACAAAGGCCAGTTTCTGAAAATAATAAAGTCATGTATCAAATACGCACCTGCGATCATCAGAAGCAGACATGAGCTTTGTGCCATCATCAGACCATGCAAGTCTAAAGATGGAGCCTTCATGACCAATGAGCCAATCCAAGTGAACTGCACTTAGCTCTTTAGGTTCTAACCTCCAAACTATAATCTGGCATCATGGGAATTCAAATAATGGTTTCAAACATAAATAAAATTCAGTCAGCCATAAGAAATGTACCTGGAAATAAGCAGGCAGGGGAAAATTTTAAATACCTGATTGTATATGGTACCAGAAGCAACAGAGAGGGATTCAATGGTGTCGCCATGCAACCTCATAGAATATAGAAGGCACCTGTCTGCAATTTGATTAAGAACACACACATTTATTATTTATTAGGGAGAAATTGGCTGGCTATTAATCAGGTGAAAGAGGGTAATATATACAAGGGACCTTGTGACTTGATTCGAGCCATAAGGGAACAAGTAGAAACATTCCATAAGGCAACAGAGTTGTCACTAAGTCCCACCACAAGCAGCTGTTGTTCCTCTCTCTCCAAGAAGCGTGTGTCAAGTACCCAATGGTCAAAAGGGGGTAAGGCATGGACCAAGTCCAGATGGTATCCTTGCTCTGTATTTGAATTTGAATTTGGAGTTGAAGAAGCGAGTAGGAAGAGCTTGAGGGTTCTCTCTCCAAAGATGGAGATGGAAAAAGAAGAGCAAACCTCCTTCAGCTGGGTTATCCCATGAACTCTGATGCCATTGAATACTTGAAAAGTTGAGCATAGGTTTCCAGATTTGAGATCATACAGCAGCAAGTCTGATCCGATACCAGCAAGGAGAAGGGGGAAGGGAGACGAGGGGAGAAGAGAGAGCGCAGAAATCTCTCCAACATAGGGGCCTCCGCTCAGACGCCATTGCTGTACCTCCATGGACATGGACCTGGTCCACGAAATCAACTATTTGTTGTTAGCACAGTCACAGGATTTCTGACCTGAGCATCATCAGACTATCTTTACGTACAATTATTGAATTAACCTAATTCTTAATAAAATCAATCAATCAATCAATCAATCAGTCAATCAATATAATAATAATGGAAATAATGGTTGCTACTAAGAGGTGTTCCTAACCTGAGCATTTGAGTGAAAAGAGTTAAGGAGCCTGAATCGGAAATGGCAGAAGGGTATCCCTGGCAAGAGGGCTTCGTAGATGCTCTTCCTGTTTCTTCCTGTTTCTTCCTGTTTCTTTCGCTTAGGAATTCGCCAGAGGTAAATTTTCTCGTCAAATCGTCCGAAACGAAATCATCTCCGGTCGTTATGCGCAATCCGATCGGAAAATTTTAAAATACTTCAATTCCATTTCTCGTTTTAAAAGAGAGAGCTGAGCTGGTTCCGATCAAGGGGTGAGAGAACTGAGAGAGAGCAAAGCAAGAGGCGGCAAGGGGTTTTGTGGGTAAAATTTTAACAGAGTAGTTTTGGCTTCATGCAGCGCACGAACCATCTGTAGCGCTGTTTTGATTCTATAGTCCAGGTGCTGCATGAAGCCAAAACTAGTCTGTTAAATCTTTACCCGGGTCTTGGGGTTTGGGGTTTTTTTGGGTTTTGGGTTTGGGCCTTTTAGGGCCTTTTGGGGCTTTTGGGCACATTGTATGCAGTTTTGGGCCTATTAATTTGTAAATTTGCTATTTCTTCGTTAAATTGAGATTAAAAAATTAGAGGGATCCGGAAGCGATACCTCTACTAAACTAAACAGACCAAGTATCATTAGCATCTTAATAATTCAAAGTTTAACTTGCGCACCGACTCAATTAAGTGACAACACAATTAAGCTACTTATAGAAAAATAAAGAAATAAATATTTAAAAAATTTATACTGCTCAGCAATAGCAGTGATGCATTAGCATTTAGCACATTCCATTGATTGTTTATCTCCTGAAGAAAATAAAATATGTGGCTGTCAAAAAGATTTTGCTTTGACCTGAGATTTGAGTCCTGCTTAATTACCACCTTAATAAATTAAAATTAAACAATCACTACATAACATATATATTTAAAAAAAAAAGGTAGGAAAAATTACCAATCACGCTAGCTAGCTGAGTTCATACACGTATTTTGATGTGTGCACCAGTTGGAGATGAAAATGACAGAGCTAGAAAACTTAATTTCTTCTTTTTAAGAAAACAAACAAATCCAAGCATATGCATTGACCGTTTCTGTTTATTCGATTAATTGTTGCCATAGAATAGAATTGCCACAGAGGTTACAATTAATTAATAGTTCCAATTATATTGGTGCGCAGATCCAGCTAACGTGGGTGGTAATTTTTTATGTTTGAACTTTGAACTTTGAACATATGGATGGATGGATGGATGGTGGTTGTTTAATTTTAATTTATTGAGGCGGTAATTAAAACAAATTTGATCTTTCTTTTCGCCAATTATCATGCTGAGTGTAGATTAATTGGCAAGAAAAACCAACAGAGAAATATCAATTATTTTCGATGGGAAAAAATAATTTATAGATGTCAAGCTTGACACTTTAATCACATCGTGGTGGAGAAAATTATAATATATGTTGAAATTTCATGCACGAATCATGCCGGTATCTCATTATCCACAATCGCACAAAGTTAAATATTTTGAATCTTATAAATTGTTATGATTCCAAGTTCCAATTAGCTAGTTTCTTACGTACTGATCTACGAAACCCAATTCTTCACAATAAATTAATGACGATTATTTTAATTTTGTGAAAACATTTGACAATAGAGATTAGAGAGAGAATTATGGGGATGATCGATATACATATTAATTGTAAATAAAATATGGCCGAATAACATATAGTCATATAGATATAGTACAGTCGTTTACTTTCAGAGATAAAATTTCTAAAAATTAGTTAACAGTTATTTAGAAACTCCAAGAGTTTCAGGAATGTAGATGCTCTGAGGCAACCTGTTTTCAAACGGTCGGTTCGGTTGGATTAAAACCGAATTAAAATTATTAATTTTTTTTTATTTTCAAAACTATAATCAAACCGAGCCGATTAAATTTATAAATTGATTAAGAACTGAACTGAATAAACTGATGTAAATTTTGGTTTATTCAGTTCAAATCGAAATAAACATATTAATACTATTATTAATGAAAATTATACATGTTCATACACAAATTGTTCAGTTTCATACAAAATATGTAGATATTTTAATATGTATAAACTAAAATAGAAGAAAGGAAACAATAATTGAACCAAACATAATATAAACCATACTTGAACAATATAATTCGGTCGGTTTGATTTAGTCGGTTTTGAAAAATCTAAACCGAACCAATCCATTTAAACCAAAATAATTCAAAAATTTAACCGAACCGATCCACTTGAACCGAAAAACGAACCATTTGAACACCCCTACTGAAGCGATCAGAAAAAGAAAAAACAAGCTTCGCTTCTATCTTCTCTTGATAGGTATAGGATTGAAGTAATGGATCAGTCGCGGGTGTCTTCTCTTCTTTGGTGATGGAATGACGAGTGGTCTATCGTCTGTGTATAGTAGGTATACCTTTCGTTTTTAGTTTGATGTTTATGTGTTGTTTTTTTGTTTTCTCCTCTACTTTTTTTTTTTTCGTGACTGTTTTGGAATGATTGATTTAATTATTAGTTTGATTTGATTCAGTGCCTTCTCAGTTGATTGGTGATTGCTGTGGTCCAGTCGATTCAATTTATGGTTTGATTTTGATTCAGTGTTTTCTCGGTTATGATATGTCTACGGAGAAAATCATCACTAACTAGACTTCTATCACTCTAATAAAATAAGTAAGAATGATCAAATTTGTATTTAGACGATGGATATAATCCTGTGCGGTTTTAATTTTGTTTAGCCGTGTGTTTTGACAGATGGGATTAGAGAAAGTGGTGCGGTGTGAGTTGTTGCATCCGCGCTGTAAGTGTAGCAGGCCTTTTTGTCGTTTGTTTTGTTATTGGATTTATTTATTTATTTTAGGCGGATTTGATTTGATTTCATAATTTATATCCATCCAGTTGGTTGCGTTGCGTTGCGTGCATTTGCCGACAAAAATTGCATCTCCGAATAAATATAATTGATGCATGCGTCCATTGTTTCTTCTTTCTTTTTCTTTTTTACTGCATACACACGGAGTACAGAACATGTATGGTACGGTTATCATCTCAGTCTTCCAATGCCAAGTCAACCCATCCATTGAATTTGAATTGTTTGCGCCGGGGCCGGGCCAAACTTCACCCACCTTTCCCCCTTTTAATTTAATTTGACAGTTGGATTTTGACACATGTATAAAATTACGAGAAATAAAAATTATCTGTGTTACTAAAGAAACAAAACTAGAGCTTAATAGGTCGTCAATGCCGTGGCATCTGCACATTGAAATTGAAACACTGGGAAGTGGTGAGACCAGACACAGTCACACAGGGGCTCTAACATTTAATTTAATTTCATTTCATTTCATGCTAATTGATTCAAGTGGTTACTGAGTCAGCCTATACCCATCAATTAAGTAACCATCCACCAACTCCCTTCTCAACTAATAAACTATGACACCAAATTACCTTTCAACTTAATTAAACATCTTTTCTTTTTATTTTCTATTTATTTTTATTTAAGGTCACCTACCTTTCTAAAATGCAACAAATACACGTTTTTTAGGGATTAATTAGTGATGGTAGGGGCCCAGGGGTAGGGGTAGGGGTAGGGGTAGGGGTAGGTAGCTAGCCGAGTAAAAATCTGACCTGACTTCTGAAATTAGGCAAATCTACAATGTAAATGTATAGGCCTCTTCGGTTGTCAATTCCCTTTGAAATTTTCATGGTTTTGACCAGATTAGATTATAAATCCACTTAAATTTTAATTGATGGGTTTAGACCAGATTGGATTATAAATCCACTTAAATTTTAATTGATGGGTTTAGACCAGATTAGATTATAAATTCAGTTAGGCGTTTCGAATTTTTTTTATAAATCATAATTTTAATCAAATTAATTTTAACAAAGTAGCATGATTTATTTATAAAAAAAAAAAAAAAAAACCACAAGGAACGAATTCTCATTTAGTCTCCACATTTAACAAAGATGGAAGGGATGCTGGATCGGCTAAGCCTGGTAAGGGCCGTACCAAATCTGGTAAGGGCCGTACCAAGTCTGGTAAGGGCTGTACCAAGCTTGGTAAGGGCCGTACCAGAGAGTCCAAAAACGTCGTTTCTTCGTGTATTTTGCTCCAATCCTGCAGAAAACAAACAAACTCTCAGCAGTACCAAATTCTAAGGATATATCAATGAAATGCACATGATTTTGACAATTTAGAACGTGAATTTGGTACGAAATCAAGTCAAATATAGGCTAAATATGCGAGGTATCAAATTCTCCCAAGTACGTCAAAACATTATATTGAACTATTATGAACAAACTCAATTTAGTCAAATGATTTGACATTATTTGAATGATGAAAAAGAGATATATAAAATAGGTGACATTTATGAAAAATTAAGCCCTCACTGTTTGAAAAAAAAATAGTATATCAAACTTATACAAAATTATTTGAAAAGAGATGATTACTTTTATAAATCATTTAATTTTCTATTAATACAATGTCCTAAAAGAAGCTTGTTCGTTTCTATTAATACAATGCCTTAAAGAAGCTTATCTATTTCATTAGAGGTATTACATTACAAGGTGGAATTTTAATTTTTATATTTTATGTTGTTACAGAACATTGTAAGATAAAAAAATGAATAGTTGTTCATTCTTTATTTTGAGAAATGAATTAATACTTATTTATTATTTATATTGATTGTAATGCATAAAAAAATGTAAATGTAAGATAAAATTTGCTTATTTATGTTTTTTTTAAATACTACTTATTTATTTTTTTTATTATTGATTATTGTTGAAATGGTGTTTATTTATTTTTATAAAAAAAAAATTTGATTGAAAGCTCTAGAAGAGTTATTTTGTTGTTACATGGAGGAATACAAATTTATATTGATGATGATGTATTATGATCGGCGTAAAAGCGCAACGCAAGTTTCGGTACGCTCGGGAGCGTACCTTTTAAAACCGCGGTTACACCTTTCGATTAGGGTTGCAAGTGCACAACCCTATCGAGGAGTATAATCGGGTATCGATCCACAGGGACGGTTCCTTTATCTAGATATTTACTTATCTCGACTAAAGACTAGAAGTGAGAAAGAGGAGGTTTTGGTGTTTAATTTTCCGAAAGAATCAACTCAAGCAATCACACAATGATATAGAATAGTAAATGTGCAAGAAAAGGTATAAACTGTGTTTTGATTTGGGATAAAAGGTGTTTCAAGGGTTTCAGACTTCATCTCTGATTTGCCTCTAGTGGTACGGCCCTTACCAAGTTGGTACGGCCAGGCCGCACCAACCTAGTAAGACCAAGCCGTATGGGGCTTGGTACGGGTAGGCTGCACCACTCTTGTAAGGGCCGTACTGGTTTACTAGAACAGAGCTTACAAGTTCGAGTTGATGCATTTCTTGCTGGTACCTCGTATTAAACTCTTGACCATACCTAAGGTTCCTAAACCTCAACTCTCGTTTTTTGGTTCAAGATCTAAGTTTTGGAATCAATTCTTCAACTTCTAGGGTTTCTAAACCTCAACTCTCGTGTTTTGGTCCAGATCCTCTAGTTGATTGATTAGAGATCTAAGGTAACCTCTAATCTGTCGATTAGAGGAGAATTCAACCTTTCGGCTTCAATTCGATCAAGTCTACCTAAAGGGATTGGTTTGGTTGAGAGAAGGCAATGGTCACATGACCTTGTTAGGGTTGATCTACCACTATAGGCACACCACATGCAATCACAGAAACACAAAGCAATCAAAACAAGCAAATTCACAATCAAATCAATCACAAGAGTTCATACAAGATCCAAATCAAGAAAAACAACACAAATCAAGAAAATCCATCTACAAACCCTAGAAACGAAAGTCTACTACTCACAAGTCATGGATCTGTCCAGAAATACAAGAAAAGAGATAGAGAAAGTCATGAAAGAACTAGATTGAAGATCGGGAATGGAGAAGGTGTAGATCCGTCGATTCTCGCATCTTCCTCTTCCTTGATCTTCTCTCCTTGCTCCTTTGCTCTCTTTCTCTCTTTCACTGAGCTCTCAATCTGGAATGAAGTGGCCTCCACGAAAATGGAGAGATCCCTCGCTATATATAGCCTCTGCCAAGATTTGAATTCTGTCAGGCGGCACCTATGTACGGCCCGTACCAAGGTGGTACGGCTAGGCCGTACAAGATGGAAGGGAGGCTGGATCGGCTAAGCCTGGTAAGGGCCGTACCAAATCTGGTAAGGGCCGTACCAGAGAGTCCAAAAACGCCGCTTCTTCGTGTATTTTGCTCCAATCCTGCAGAAAACAAACAAACTCTCAGCAGTACCAAATTCTAAGGATATATCAATGAAATGCACGTGATTTTGACAATTTAGAACGTGAATTTGGTACGAAATCAAGTCAAATATAGGCTAAATATGCGAGGTATCATATTATATTCTTGTAAGTTTTAAATAAATTTGTTAAGTTTTAAGAATATCCGCCGAAATGGATATCATATTGAGACAAGTAATGAAAAAAAAATATTGAATATATGAAAAACAATGCATATTGAAAATAAAATGCATATGTTTTTTCTCTGACTTGTACTACACATATATTAGTGCAATTGAAAAACATGTTATTGTAAACCAGAAATTTATATATAAGAATATGTTTATAGTTTGGCATGACCGGTTGGACCATTCCAGATCAATATTGATGCGAAAAATAATAGAAAATTAATGTAAACATTCATCAAAGAACCAGAAGATTATTTAATCTGATGATTTTTTTATGTGTTGGTTTTATTTCTAGAATGTATACAATATGATATTTGTGGAACATTATATCCAACATGTGAACCATTTGAAAATATAATGATTTTAATTAATGCATCAATAAGATGATCACATGTATGTTTATTATCAAATCGCAACCTGGCATTTGCGAAATTACTTGCTCAATAGATTTGATTAAAGAGCATAATTTTATGATTATTCAATTATGAAAATACGTCTAGACAATATCGAAATTAATGTTGAACATCCTGTAGATGTTCGTATATATAAAAAAAAAGATATAATATTTTACATACAACAAAACTAATTCGCATCATGCCAACTAGCTATTATAAAGCTTCCCCTTATAATTGGTTTTTGGTCACATACCTAATATTTTCCATATAATAATTTTTGAATGTGCGGTATATGTTATAATTGCTCCACCACAATGCACTAAAATGGGATATCAAAGAAAGTTGGGAATTTATATTGAATTTGAATCTCCATATATAATAGAATATCTAGAATCATTGATGGGAGATTAATTAATGGCTAATTTTACCGGTTGTGATTTTGATGAATAAAAAATTCCCAACCTTAGGGGGAGAAAACTATCAGCTGAAAAAACAAATATTAGTATGAATTATTATTGTCTTATTTTGATCCTCGTACTAAAAAATGTGAACTAAATGTTTAAAGATAATTCATTTGAAAAGGTTAGTGAATCAATTGCCAGACACATTCACAGACTCAAAGAAAGTGACCAAATCACATGTACCAGCTGCTAATGCTCCAATTAAAGTCGGTGTCCCTGTTGGACAAACTAATTATAACACACATAAAGCGTGGAAAAGCAATCGGTTCCAAAGATTAAAAATATAAAAGTCCTCGAAAAACAAAAGGAGCAAAGAATGAAAATGGTCAAGTCGAGGATATGATAATTTTAGATAAAACTCCAGAAGAGAATAAAATTATAAGTAATATTGGAGTTCCAGCAGAAACTCGGGTATCTAAAATTTATGAAAATAATGAGATCTCGATAAATTATATCATGAATGAAATAAGATGGAACCAAGATGAAATTGATATCAATAATATTTTTGTATATAATATAGCACTAAACATAATAAATATTGAGGATCATGACTAGAAGTCTATTAAAGAATGTCGACAAAAGAATGATTGACCAAAATAGAAAGGTGCAATTGAGGTGGAGGTAAACTCTCTTGAAAAATGAGAAGTTTTTGGACCTGTAGTCCTTGTACCTCAAGGTATAAAACCAGTATGATATAAATGAATATTTATGAGAAAATAAAATGAGAAATGTGAAATTTTGAGATATACTCATATGTGGTGGATGCAACAACTTTTTGATATATAATTAGTCTGGCAGTCCACGAAGGACTTAATTTGCACCTAATGGATATTGTTTCAGCCTATGGCTCGCTTGATAATGATATTTATATAAAAATCTCTGAAAGATTTAAGATGCCTGAAGCATGTAATTTAGGTTATCGAGAACATTATTCAGTTAAATTGAATAAATTTTTATATCGATTAAAGCAATATGGACGCATATGTTATAATCATTTAAGTGAATATTTATTGAAACATGGATATAATAATGATACGACCTGTCCATGTATTTTCATGAAAAGATATAGAAATTATTTTATTATAATTACAATTTATGTTGACGATCTTTGGAACTCCTAAAGAGCTTTCAAAAGAATAAATTATTTAAAGGAATAATTTGAAATAAAAGATCTTGGAAGAACAAAGTTTTGCATTGGATTGCAAATTGAACATTTAAAAATAATATTTTTATGCATCAAGAAAATTATATTGCAAGAGTGCTGAAATAATTTTAAATGGATAAATAACATTCATTAAGCAATCCGATGGTTGTAAGATCATTAGATGTGAATAAAGATCATTTAGACCTCGAGAAAATGATGAATAACTATTTGGTACTGAAGTACCATATCTTAGTGCAATATGAGTACTTATCTTGATGAGCATACAATACATGATATATCATTTATAGTAAATTTATTAGCAAGATATAGTTCTTCTCTCACGCGAAGACATTGACATATAATTAAACATATATTTCGCTACCTATGAGAAAATTTAGCAACACACAAAAGCAAGTCAAGTATGTGTTTGGTTAAGATCTGTGATTTAACACATTTGTCAGACATGTAGATTGTCTTTTAGAGAAATGATCCCGAAGATCATATATGAATATAATATTATATGTATTGCTCAATGAAAGAAATGATATATTAAAGGAGATAGAACAAAACATATTTCACCAAAATTCTTTTTCACATATGATATCCAAAAGAATAATGTTATTAATGTTCAGCAAATCTGTTCAAGTGAAAAATCCAGCAGATTTATTTACTAAGGCACTCCCTACTGCAATATTCAAAAAGCTAGTTCGTAATATTGGAGTTCCCTGACTTAAAGATTTTGATTGATGCTGTCATGAGGGGGAGTTAATATGCACTATATTTTTCTTAACCATGGTTTTTTCCACTGGGTTTTCCTGGTAAGGCTGTAATTGCGTATTTAGAATAATATTGTACTCTTTTTCCTTCACTAGGTTTTTATCCCATAGGGTTTTTCCTAGTAAGGTTTTAATGAGGCTTATTCTTATGTAATGGACATCCAAGGGGGAGTGTTATGAATATATTATAAATGTGTGGATGCCATTCATGTTGTAACTCCCAATATTAATCCTCAATTATTCCCCCACTACTCCATGCACTACTATTGGAATTGATGACCACTACTATTGGAATTTATTTCTCCATTTACTTACATGGTTTTTCATTCACAATTTGTAGCCTATAAATAGAGGCTTTGTGATGTTGCATTACATATGCATGAGAAATGTATGAATAAAGAGATTGACATCTTTTTCCTCTCTATATTGTTTATTCTTCTTATGCTTGTTTATATTTATTTTATAATATTTTGTATATTTTTTGGGTTTATTTTGAAAAAACTGCAAGTTTGAGAAGTAATTCAATTTTAAAATATTCTAGAAGGATTTAAAACTATAATTAATTGTAAATTAGAGAAGTACATCAAATGGTCCCGCATCAAGTACAGTTAATTTGATAAGTTGTATAAGTTGTAAGTACGCAAAGTGATTCCGCTGAATATTAGAATTTTAAAGTGCGTTTTCTATAAAATTAGTTACATAAGTTTACAACATTGAATATAAATGAACAACTAGTTATAAACAAAACATGAACAACTAATTGTGAATAATTAGATGGTTCATTTAGAATTTACTATTTATTTACCTCCAACGGTCCAACCCATGATTTAGAAAAAAGAAGAAGAAAGAATTTACTATTTAGTATTTACTAATTTGACAGTGCGCCGGGTCAAGGTGAACTTGGATGACGGGCCCGTCCAGGTGAGGTCACTCACCCATACTTTTTCTTTAACCTGCTACTATCGGTTGTCCGGTTGATGACCCTATTTTTATTTGTACATGCGCCTGTTCTACAACATTTTGACTCAAAGACGGTAGTGCAGTGGTGCTTCTCCTGCAGCGTACGTAAAAGACCTGGTGCATCCGGGATTTTACAGTCCCAATGCTTAGTTGCGGACGAGTCCACTTGCACACATCATCAGACTCCACTCCACCCACCCCCAACCTCTCTGTGCTCCAGTGTTCAGAGGCGTCGTAAATCTAGACCGTCAATCGGATCAGATGGGGGTTGGTGAGATTAAATCTCAGTCGTATATCCTGATTCGTCCTCTTCCTCTCTTTTCAACAAGTCTTTATAAATAGAGACGCCGAAGCAAGCCCTCAACTCGTGGAAGAGGAAGCAGGGGCAAGGCTAATCCTTTTGCTATATTCAAACAGCACCTAAAATATCCAAGCACAAGGATCCTATTCCTCTCTCTCTCTCTCTCCTACCTGGTACGTACTAGATTAGATCTATACTCAATCTCACTCTCCTTTTTTTTTTTTTTTTTTTTTTTTTTTTTTGCTAATTCGCTATTTTTTTACATCTTTTTGACCTCTCAATTGGGAAATCGGTACTAAAATTGTGTATATGACTTTGTTAAACATTTAGTTTGTTCTCTTTACTCTCTCAGTTGTCAGACTTCATAGAAATACAATACCTACCCAATCGATCCAATCAGTGTAAAAAAGACGAGGTTTAATTACATCCGTTGTATACCAGAAGTAGTTTTCCAGTCTGGAGGTGATTTTTCTCGAGTTTTATCCATTTTTTGCGACTTATAGTGTTAGATCTGGGAAATGTATCGATCTTTATTTGATCTTCTGTAATGAGCGAGATCTTTTCCAGCTTGGATCTGGCCTTGGTGAACTTATCTAGCTAGATCTGACCCCGTCGCACTGTAATTTGCACATAGAGAGTTCAGATAGTATTAAGATTTTCAGCCCTTTCTATGTATTTGCGGTCAGATCAGATGTTTTTATGAACTTCTCAATTGAGAATCTCAGTCTTGTCAAATGTCAGATGTGCTTCAAACACAGAGATCTCGGAAACATTTTAAGTACATATTTCACCCTGAGCACACGATTCTATGTTTCATTAGTGATATCTTAACGGGTCACTTGAATCTTTTGGTTTAGAAAAGTGTTTTTTTACAACTCACATAACCTGTATGTTAAAATGCCTCACAGAACAAATGGCAGCCTTGGACACCTTCCTCTTCACCTCCGAATCTGTGAACGAGGGGCACCCTGACAAACTATGCGACCAGATCTCTGATGCAGTTCTTGATGCATGCCTTGCCCAAGACCCTGACAGCAAGGTTTGTTTTACTCTTTTACTCCTTTCTTTCAAAAGTAGTTACTGGATCTTATCTAAGAAAGATTTTGATTCCTTTTGAATTATTAGTTTGGAAATTTGGATTTTTAAAAGGATTTTGAATGTAATAAGATAATTTTCACAAGGAATTAGCCAATTTGAATTGCACATTTTAGAATAATGAAGTGCCATAAGCATCACTTATAAGACCTTATGACACAACAGGTGGCATGTGAGACTTGCACCAAGACAAACATGGTCATGGTGTTCGGTGAAATCACCACCAAGGCCAATGTTGACTACGAGAAGATTGTCCGTGACACCTGCCGTTCTATCGGGTTTGTGTCTGATGATGTGGGTCTTGATGCTGACAAGTGCCGTGTGCTGGTCCAGATTGAGCAACAGTCACCTGATATTGCGCAAGGTGTGCACGGCCACTTCACCAAGCGGCCAGAGGAGATCGGTGCTGGTGATCAGGGCCACATGTTTGGCTATGCCACTGATGAAACAGAAGAACTGATGCCTCTCAGCCATGTGCTTGCCACCAAGCTTGGTGCCAAACTTACTGAGGTATATTAATTATTTTGATCAAATTTAATATACATAAATCTGTGCCCATTGTACTCTTTTAAATTAATTTGGTGATTTGGGAACTAATTGAGCATCTCAATTTTGTAAAAATATCAGGTACGCAAGAATGGTACCTGTGCTTGGCTGCGTCCTGATGGAAAGACCCAGGTGACAGTAGAGTACCGCAATGAGGCAGGTGCCATGGTACCAGTGAGAGTCCACACGGTATTGATCTCGACCCAGCATGATGAGACTGTGACAAATGACGAGATTGCTCGTGACCTCAAGGAGCACGTCATCAAGCCTGTGGTCCCTGCTGAATACCTGGATGAGAAGACCATCTTCCATCTTAACCCCTCCGGTCGCTTCGTCATTGGTGGGCCCCATGGTGATGCTGGTCTGACAGGACGCAAAATCATTATAGATACCTATGGTGGATGGGGAGCCCATGGTGGTGGTGCCTTCTCTGGCAAGGACCCCACAAAGGTACTGAACTTCTCTGTGCCAACATTTTAACAAAAAAAAATTATATTTAAAAAGATGCACGACATTTAGTTTTTTCTTTTTTTTTATCAGTCAGCTCAATTTGATATATTCTAAAGCATATATCCAAGTCATTTTGATGGATTTTGACCTGCATTTTATATTTGTACTATGAATGGAAAATAGTGTGTGTTAGTCCCTCCCAATTATACAGGATATTACCGTTGATGATACCTAATTAACAGGTCATACAATTGCACAGAAGTAATTAATTTGTATTTTGTAATTGAAGGTGGACCGCAGTGGGGCTTATGTTGCGCGCCAAGCTGCAAAGAGCATTGTTGCAGCAGGGTTGGCTAGGCGGTGCCTGGTGCAGGTGTCGTATGCTATCGGTGTGCCGGAGCCACTGTCTGTGTTTGTGGATTCATACGGGACAGGGAAAATGGCAGACAAGGAGCTGTTGAAGATAGTGAAGGAGAACTTTGACTTCAGGCCAGGCATGATCAGTATCAACCTAGAGCTGAAGAAGGGAGGCAACCGTTTCATTAAGACAGCTGCCTACGGTCACTTTGGTCGCAACGAGCCTGACTTCACCTGGGAGATCGTCAAGCCTCTCAAGTACTGAGATTCGTTCATTCATTAATCCCCAATATTCTTATAATATATGCCCATGCCATGCATGCCCAGTTTGGGGGTTTGGGTTTGGTTGGTTTGAGAGAGAGCTACTTTACTTGCTTGGATGATAATGGGGTTGGTTCAGCTGTATTCCTATTATGTTGTTAGTTAAACAGTAATAACTAGAGTGATGAGGGGGCTGTCACTGTCACTGTCATTACTTTTATGTTCTGTTTTTTCTCACCCCCCTCCTATCACTCTGTGCGTTTTTTTTTTTTTTTTTGGTTTTGTTTACCTAATGCTGTGTTGACTGGCCACAGCTCTTGACAGGAGTTATAGTGTGCTTTGTATGTGTTGCCTATGCAAGAGTTATATGAACGATTGAATTATGAGGTGCTTTCTTTATCCATGTATGAACCAATAAGTCTGGTGTGCTTTTATTAAAAGGGATCAAGTACTGTAAAGCAGATCTCACAAGCATTGGGCTAATTAAGAGAGATTCATTTAGAGCGAGTGCGTTTAATACCAGGCATGTTGGGCATGTGATTGTCCCTGTTCCATTTGTTTATTATTCCTACGCGCATGCTGGCCAATGGCCATGTGCTTGCTCCGTTTTAGTAAGCTGATCTGTTTATGTCGGCAAGCAAAATTATTACTTCTCCCACAAATGTCCATTTTTTTAATTCTTAAATCAGGTTCTGCTGTTCCCACAGATTTGTTTCAATATAAATTGTCAAAGATTTGTCTGTTTCTTCCACCGAAGAGACCCCTGTTTATCTTTCGAGGACCACCAGGACCAAATTACCTTAAAACGAAACTTTAATACATTTCTTTCCTACTATTTTTGTTTACAAGTATACATATATTTTATTTACAATAAGAAAATAAATATCAAACACAAGCATTTGAGTAGGCCACTATACTTGAAAAAAAAAAAACCCCCGGCAACAGTGTGCATTTGAACAGCAGAGGAATATAACAAGGTTCGTATTCACACAATCCAAGTCTGGTCGCTAATATTTATTACACTGCATATTGATCATATAGAAAAAAACCTACAAGCTTCAGAAATGCCAAAAATAAACAAAACTTCATGAATTGACGGGGGTATCTGAAATTCTAACATTACAAATATGAATTGAAATAATAATAAAAAAAAAATGCTAGGAAAAAAGTGGATTGAAGATGCAAATATATGAAATCATGAATTGACGACCTGCCTCTATTTCTGAGGATTGAGAGGTTTGACAACCTCCCAGGTGAAATCAGGGTCGTTGCGGCCAAAGTGGCCGTAAGCAGCGGTCTTGATGAAGCGGTTGCCTCCTTTCTTCAGGTCGAGGTTGATTGCAATCATCCCTGGTCGGAAATCAAAATTCTCCTTGACGAGCTTAAGCAGCTCCTTGTCGGGTATCTTGCCCGTGCCATATGAATCCACAAACACAGACAATGGCTCCGGCACACCGATTGCGTATGACACCTGCACCAGGCAACGCCGAGCCAGCCCAGCAGCCACAATGCTCTTTGCTGCTTGCCTTGCAATGTATGCCCCACTACGGTCCACCTACATACATATGAGATGATTGAAACAGAAACTTAATTAGATTTAGCTATATATTCCTCTGATCTAGTATCTATTATCCGGCTATATATACCTTTGTGGGATCCTTGCCAGAGAAGGCACCTCCGCCGTGGGCCCCCCATCCACCGTAGGTATCTATGATGATCTTGCGTCCTGTCAGACCTGCATCACCATGGGGCCCACCGATAACAAAACGACCTGAAGGGTTGAGGTGGAAGATGGTCTTGTCATCGAGGTATTTGGCAGGGACCACGGGCTTGATGACGTGCTCCTTGAGGTCCTGAGCAATCTTGTCATTGGTCACGCCCTCGTCATGCTGGGTTGAGATGAGGATAGTGTGGACCCGTATCGGCACCATGGCACCCCCCTCATTGCGGTACTCTACTGTCACCTGAGTCTTGCCATCCGGTCGTAGCCATGAGCACGTGCCGTTCTTGCGCACCTCGGTAAGGCGGGCACCGATCTTGGTGGCAAGGACATGGGTAAGGGGCATCAATTCTTCAGTTTCATCAGTGGCGTAGCCGAACATGTGGCCTTGGTCACCGGCACCTATGTCCTCGGGGCGCTTGGTGAAGTGACCATGCACGCCCTGGGCGATGTCAGGGGACTGCTGCTCGATCTGAACAAGGACACGACACTTGTCGGCATCGAGACCCACATCGTCAGAAACAAAGCCGATGTTGCGGCAGGTGTCACGCACAATCTTCTCATAGTTGACATTGGCCTTGGTGGTGATCTCACCGAAGACCATGACCATGTTAGTCTTGGTACATGTTTCACAGGCAACCTTGCTCTCTGGATCCTGTGAGAGGCAGGCGTCAAGCACTGCATCCGACACCTGGTCGCACAGTTTGTCGGGGTGCCCTTCGTTCACCGATTCTGATGTGAACAAGAAGCTGCTCTCACCTACTGCTGATGCCATTGCTGCCAATTAATTTACCTTCTCTTCTCTTCTCTTCTTATTTTATTTTATTTTTCTGTCTCGCTACACAAATATAAGGATTCACCTGACCTCTTACTTAATTAATGCTACATTTAGCCAATTTATAGACTAGTATTCCTATCTATATATAGTCTCTAGCTTGTTCCACAAAATATTTTAATTTGGACCTCAGAAAAAATGGACCTTTTAATTAGAATATATTTATTTTGTTAACCACAAAGCCAACTCGATACATTTGTCTGACCTCCTATATTTAGCTACTTAGATGTTTTGTTATTGATCATAATATATACTTAGAATTGAACGTTGTTTAATTTGTTTGTTAAATTGTTAGTACACAGTAATGTAGTGACATGTGCAGAGCTTGCATCGACAGATAGAAAGCCCCTTAGTATAATATATTGCTCAAATTTAACAAAACTATACGTGTATATTCTACAATAGGCAGAAAAATTAATGATGATATATGGAAATATATAAACTAATTAATGCATTCGACAATTCGAAGATTAAGATTTATCCATGAATAGTTAAATTCAATCAAGGCCCTGAAATGCCCTCAAATTCAATCAAGGCCCATTTCAAAGCTTCCATCACCCACCTCCCCTTCAGAATTACATGAGTGCAGAATGCAGATGGAAAAATAATTAACAACGAAAACTTTTTTTTTTTATTATAAAAAAAAAAAAACCAATAGACTTGCATCAGAATTGCATATTTTAATGTATAGATATTTTGCATTACAAACAGGTTTATATATTCTTTATTTATCATAAACAAGTTATTTAATGTAAATTTTGTACAACGATACAAGGACATTTTACTCACATATATGTATTTATATGCTTGTAAAAAATAATTTCCAAAATATGGATCCTTGTCATGTATGTAATTCAACAGCAATTAAAAGAAATTATAAAAACGCAAAGCTATGCAATATCAAAAAATTTATGTTAAAATTTAAGAGCAAACACACATGTTTTTCCTAGAACTTAATCTCTGCCTTGATTTGATAATAACATAATTTTCTTTAACCTTTACACAAACAATTAATGTTTGCAATCAAAATTGCGTTATCTTCTTTGGAAATTGATTCTCCCAATGAAATAACCAAAAAGAGTAGCAAAAGCAATAGGATACAGTGCGAGAATTACAGCGACAAGCGGTAAACGGTTATGGTGGAACCCGAAATAATCTTCTAGAAACTGTGAAATGGATTTGTTTTCTCCGAATATGACAATTACTTTGGATACATTTCCGTACTGCGAGGTGAAGAGGCCATCCAGCGTCCACCCCAACGGGCATAAGTAGTACACCCAAATCCACCATCCCGGAATTTGCTGCATGGAAAAACTAATCAATTAATATATTCTAAACATTTATGTAATTTCAAGCAACAAAAGGGTTGATGTGATTGCATACGGGACGAGGAACGACGAAGCCGGAGAAAAGATTGAGGAGTTGGTAGAAAACAGACTGCAGAATGGAGGCGAGTTGAACGGTAGGAGTCATAGCGGTGAGCATCATGCCGAGATAAATCATGTACAAAAGTGTGCAGAACATGGTGTAGAAGAAAAATATGAATTTCCCGGCATCCCATTCAAAACCGATGGATGGGTATGCTATGATCATGAACAGCGCTACCTGGAACAACACGTACGGTATCTCCATTGCAACCTGCAATTCATGCATGCAAACAAATATATGTATTTGTGCTTTATTGACTAATTAAGTTAAACTTTTTTGTAAATGTAACTTTTTTTTTTATAACTAACTAACCACAAGGGAAGTTAGTAGTATTTGATGAGGAAATTAAATCAAGATCAGGTACCTGACCTGAGCAAAGGAATAAGCCCAAGGAGAGTACATTCCTGCAAAGTTCTCTCTGTAGACGACAGTGCGTTCAACAGCAATGAAGGGTATCGCTGATGAACTGTTATTTATTCCGGTGAACACTGTTGCAGCATACATGCAGCCCAATATATTGAACAAATCTTGTTGGTTATTTCTGAAAAAAAGTGATAACAAATTAAAGAATATTCTGTAAACATTAATAAGAAATGATAGTGTTTTTTTTCCTCTTCTTTTTCTTTCTGTTCTTCGTTTCTCTAAAGATCAATTTAGAGATTGTATACAAACTTTCCAATATTTACTACGTCAAGAACTAGATAACTTTTTTTTTTTTTTTTGGAAGTTGCGGGATAGATGAAACTTACATTCTGCCTCCATGCTTCCAAAACAAGAGGCCAAGCATGACAGATGATATGAACATGAACATTATGCGGACCATGTTGTAGTGAGGGCTTCTCCAATAGGACAATGATTGCTTCCACAGGCAAGCCTTGAACTGCACCCAGAACTTTTGTGGGTAACGGGTTTCAAATCTGAGATCATTTGACCCTGGTGGAGGCGTGCTTAGTTGTTTTACCAGAATCTCGTTCTCCCTTCAATATAAATGAAATTCCAAATAATATAAAGAAAATGATGATGGGTTGCACTAATTGCTTTGCTCGAGAGTTACATACATATGACAACATGATTTCTGTACAACAACCGATGAAAAATATAAAACTGAATACATTTAAAATTTACCGACACTTGTTTCTAGAAGGCCATAAGAACTCACTTGTATAGATCTGATTCCTTGTATATATGCGCAAAATTAATTCCCATATGCGCCTCAATTGACGCAGAGCTAACTTCTAGCATCCATGTTGCCGGATTATAGTTATCCCTGATTTTTGGTACTCCAGAAATACCCTGAAAACCTTTTTGTAAGATCAAGCACTTAAAATAATTAAGTTATTGGGTTCTTTTTCCCAAGTTTTACTAGGAATCAGAAAACTTGCCTCAAAATATTCAATAACTTTACATGAATGTCGACCCAAATGCCCTGAATAGATCAATTCTCCACCCCTTTTCATCAAAATTAGCTGAGAGTTTAAGGAAATGGATAGAGTGAATACTTGAGTCTGTTAGAAGCAAGATGGTGCTTTGGTTTTGAATCAAAGAAAAGTAGTACGTACCTCGTCAAAGGCTTCAAATATGTCAATGCTTGGCTGGTGGATGGTACAGACAACAGTTCGACCGGTTTGAGCAACATTTTTAACGGCACGCATGACGATTGCAGCAGCACGGGCATCAAGACCAGAGGTGGGCTCATCCATGAATATTACTGATGGATTAGAAACCAACTCCACTGCTATAGTTAACCTTTTCCTTTGTTCGGTTGACAGACCGTTCAACCCTGGTAAGCCGACCAACGCATCTCTTATGGGATCAAGCTCTATTGTTTCAAGCACTTCATTTACAAAGTCCTACATAAATTAACACTAAACAGTAATCACTTCATTTTCTTTTTCTATTACATACAATCAGAAGGTATATATGATAAAAATAAGCAGAACGAGCTCACATGTCTAGTTTTAGCACTGATTTCTGCTGGTAGACGCAACCAAGCTGAATAAGCAACAGATTCCTCCACAGTGATTTGTGGAGAATGAATGTCTGTCTGTTCGCAATAACCTGATATTCTTGCAAAGGTTTCCTGCACCTTAGGATATCCACCAATTTGTATCTCTCCTTCGATATAACCTCCTGTTTTTCTCCCTGATAGAACATCCAATAAGGTTGTTTTTCCTGCTCCAGTAACCCCCATTAATGCTGAAAGAACACCTGGCCGAAACGCTCCTGTTATGTTGTGTAAAAGTTGGAGTCGTTTCTCTGCATAGCCTTGTTCTCTCATTTCCTACATCATAATTTGAATTGCCCATGAGTTTCTGCTGTTTATAGTGCCACATCTCTGCAAATCTAGTTGATCCTTGGGAACAATTCCTAATGTATACATCTTTGTATATAAAAGCAAACAAATACATGAATTGTTGCACAACAAACTTACCGGAGGAACATCAACATAGTAATTTAAATTCTGAAATGATACAGTGAGGGGTGTAAAAGGCAACACCATCTTCCCTGCAAAGAACAATATTTTTTGTTAGTTATAATTATATTGTCAAATAGGTCCTCACCAATTGACAAAAAAATAATAAAGTCAGCAAAAAAAAATTTGTTATTCCTAGTAGTTTTAGATAAAATAATCACATACCGGCCTTCTTGGGTTCTTGAGGGCTTGTTGTTGATGAATCCAGAGTTTTATGGCCTTGAAGTTGATGAAGCTTTTCACGAGATATGATTGCCTTCGAAGCTCCATAAGCTGGAATGGATGACCGATTTGTAAATAATTTAGTCCAACTACGAATTTCAATTGACCGGTACATGCACCTCAATTAATTTAAATATTTACCAAGCCTAACAGCTAATTTTGTGTTGTTACAGTCCACTTGGGAAACTGTTAATTATCAACAGCAATTCAGCTGTAGCTAGGTATAACTAATGATTGGTTAATTGTTTCTCTTGAAATAACAGAGTTGTACGTCTTTTGAAGGTCAAGGCAAGAGTGAACCCAAAGTTGAACAAAAAGATGAAACCGATAAGGGCTCCAACTCCTATCCAGTAGTAATATCCAGGGTAGTTCAACCCGCGACTTATCAGCATTTGTGTCCCAGTTGTTACATTTGATGATTGCATCTAGTTTGATGAGCAAAAGAGAAAAAAAAATATAGAGAAACAAAGGATCAGAAAAGAAATGCTAAGAGCAGGCTATGCAAGAATATATCTTTTTACTTATTTTACTTTAGCTTAGTTATGATATTACCTTCTGCCATCTCGGTGCAAGAAATTCGTTTATAGCAAGACCAATCTCAGCATATGTCAAAGGCGAAACCCAAAATCCCCATTTGAGCCATTGTGGTATGGAAGCTGTAAAAGGATTCATAAATCAACAGTTTACCAAATCCATCCAAACAATCTATCAGCTTTTAAAACTAAAAGAACTCTCAAATACTTTTGTCTTCTTTTGGTCCTCTCTCTAACTAGTAATTAATAACAAATTAGTAAGAAATGAAACAGAAACAATTGCTTACGGTATGGGAGAATAAATCCTCCAAAAAGCAAGCAAATCACCAAAAGAAGAGTGCCCCCCACAGTAGAAGCCACCGCTGTTTGGAAGTAGGAAGCAACGCATCGAAACATAGACAGAGACAGTGCATGAAGAAAGAATAGTAGCAGGAGATGGCGGAAATACCTGAAATAATTTTATTTGTACAAAGGAAATTGAAACCATAAACTGAATTTCTAGCAAAGGTATTGTTATCTTTTGTCCTTCAATTTTACTATAGTAAACAAATATAGGAAAGCGGTTAATTCCATAAAAATAGTGTATGTAAACTAGACAAGAAGAGAAGGAATGGCAAAATGCATTTACCTTAGTGCTTCAGGTGTAAATCCAATAAGATAATAAGTAATGGTTGTCCAGACGACCGATTCTAACAAAGAGACTGGTATTTTGAGGAGAGAAGCAGGTATTGAATAAGCCCAGGCTGGGTAGAAGAAGAGGTCCCTTTGCTTGTAGAAAATTGGGAGTCGGGTTACAGTCATTGCCAATTCAGGAAAGCCGTTCACCATTTGTAAGAGCAATGCAAAGAAAAGAGAGCCCAAATAGTAATTGGAATGAAGTGTATCGACCCCCATGCGTGTACGTAGAAATACTGTACCAGTGATCAGCGCAAGTAGACCCAGCTGAGTAGATTTGAATATATAAACAAAGGAGTTCCTGCGCATGAGAAGCAGCTCTCTGGCGACACATGCCTTAAACAACTCCCATTTTGAGAGAGAATAGATGCTGAAGGAAAGAGAATTTTTGTGGCACTTTGACTTGTCATACGGCTTTGCTAGATCGACTGATAAATCCTGTCCAACCTTGTGCAATCTGAATATTTCGATCAGTTCATCCACCGTGACATAGCTATAAGCCTCATTTGATCGGCTCCAGTACTGCTCTTGATCCTTCTTGGATAGCACCTGATCCATACCATTTTTTTTTTATTTGAAACATATCATGTTCTGACACAACCAAGTGTGCAGCAATGTGTAAAAGACCGATTGCCATTTTTGAAAGAAACTATGGTATTTGGCAGGATTCATGAATGTTTTCTTTAGTTTGCAATATATGTAATTTGTAAAATTAATACCTCTTGTAGGAAATCTGCAGCTCCTTTCCTTTCAGGGCATTTAAATCCACATTCCTCAAAAAAACTCAAAATTTCATCTCTGGGTCCGTGATACACGATTTTCCCCTCAGCCATCAATATGATATCATCAAAGAGATTGTAAGTTTCGGGTGCTGGTTGGAGAAGCGAAACAACAACAGTAGACTCTGCTATGTGGGCCAGCTGCTGAAGGCACGAGACTATTTGGAAAGTTGTGGAGCTGTCTAATCCGGTTGATATTTCATCCATAAATAGAGCTTTTGAAGGTCCAATTATCATCTCTCCTGGTAAATAATAATATGTATGCTTTCATTTAATAAACATACGTGCTGGTGTAGTGAGGACATCAACCAATCAAACACCTAAACACAACTGAAACAAAGATATAAAAATAAAGAATGGGAAACATTTGATAGATTACCTGTAGTAAGTCGTTTCTTCTCGCCACCGGAGATGCCTCTTGTCATGGCATCACCAACGATTGTATCAGCGCATATGTCTAGCCCCATTATCTGCTTATAATTAATATATTAAAATAATGTGGATTATATTATGTTACAGCTATTAAGCTTTTTTTTTCTCTACTTTTAACATGAGCTTACTTATTACCTTCATGATATAGTCTGTCTGTAAACTTCTTTCTAACCCCTCCAAAGATATGGCCTGTATCAGAAAGTTCCATCACTCCATGGATTATTAGGAAATTAAAAAAAAAATATACTTTTAAAGCTTATTCTTTTTTTTTCTCTGTATTTCCTTTTGAATTAGTTCTAATACCAAAAAGACAAGTGATTTTTTTTTTTACCTTCATGTAAGCATCTACATCGGGGTCAGGAGTAATTCCTTGTTCCTTCTCCCTCCTTATTACTTCTTTCATAATCTCTGTAAATTTTTGTTTCCAAAGTAACACGATAGACTCATTCTTATTGTCAAAAAAAAAAAAAAAAAAAATCATAATATAGGAGTTAGGAGATCGATGGATTTGCGCAATTACCTGCTCGGCTACCAACTCCTTGAAACCTTGCAGAGAAGTCCAAAATCTCTCTTACTGTCATTTCAGGAATATGGAGGTCATGTTGGCTAATATATGCTGATGTTTTCTCTGGTACAAACTCATCTAATCTGTATCCATTATAGCTAATTTCCCCGTTCACCTACAAAAATAAAGTCTGTTTTATTCTAAAAATTTTAAGCTATGTACATTAGTTTGACCCCTTTCAAATATTATCTAGATGTTGAACAGGAGACAGCCATTTGGTTTGCTACTTGATGCCAAAAATCAGGGCAGTCTAGTCACTATTGACTTAGCCTTGGTGGGGCCAGTTCTATTAGCAAATGGCCTAAAATAATTAATATTGCAAATGGGAAAAGTGTCATGTTCTAATTACTATTTTGCAAAAATTAAGAATGTTAATTGAAAGTTTGCAAGCTACAAGGATGCATGTAGGAACCTTGAGAGATTTGTCTAGCTTTCCAGAGAGAGCTCGTAAGAAAGTCGATTTGCCACATCCCGGAGGTCCAAGCAAGAGAGTGATCCTATTTAATTGTTTGTCAATTACTAACTAATTGTTCAAAAAATTATATAATTTAATTGAAGTCCTTTCAAATTGGGAAAATTGGTATTAAATGAATTAACTTGCCTGGACGGCTTGATAATTCCATTGACGTCTTTCAAAATGCAAATTGTTGCTTGTCGACGGTTCAATCCAGGCAATCTTGCAATACCCTATACACACACACACACACACACTCACACAATGCAAATGGGATATATATTTTTGTGTGCCAAAATACTATGGCACTCCTCTTATACATACAATTAAGCCCATATTAACCGTGTCTGTACCATATGTATCAAACTGGTATGGTGGTTTGAACCTGAACCTGAATCTATCGGTACAGAGGCCAAGATACTTTAATTAAGAATAGTGACTGGAAATGACTGTTAATTATTGAAAATATGCGTAGCGTACTAACCGAGATTGTGCTCATGAGAATGTTCCATAATGTGGGTAAAGGCTTTCCTTGCACCACCTCGCACTCGGCTTCGACACAAAGATTCTTGTACCTCACCTCTATTGTTGGTTGTTTGACATTTACTCTGTCAATGGCCATTAATTAGTTTCAGTTTGACTGCCTTATTGTATTTTAATTACAAGAAACAACAAGCTTAAATAGCATTTTGATTGGATTCAGGTTGAAATATAGAGTGAACTTTTTTATTTTTTTTATTTATAAAAGTGGAGAAATAAAGTCATCAATTTCATTGAAACGAGAAATGGGTACCGGTCAATCCGGCGCCTTTGCTTCTGGAGGAGACTCAAGTTGTCCTTCTCTATGTGTTTGATCATGCTGTCGATGAAAAGGTGCCTCTCCATGGGTCCCAACCGACTCACATCCACTGGCACTCGGCCGGCCTGCTTCTCTGCTCCCTCTTCAACAACATGTTGGTTCTGGAAGAAGAGAGAGGTTCTGAGTCGGTTATACGTGGGCAGCCTCTCTATGGCTGCCCATTGCAGTTGAAGCTCCTCCTCTTCCTCATCTCTCCCCCTCTTTCTCTCTTCTTCATCTCCTCTGCTCAAACTCAAGGCAGCCTCCCGGAATGACCATCTTCTGCTTCTGCTTCTGCTTCTGCTTCTCCCTATGCTATTAACACTACCAGTATTGCTCTGAATATCATCATCATCATCACTCATCTCATCCTCATCCCTTTTTCTTTCCATTTATTTACTACACTTTTCTTCTAGCTTAATTATTATTAACAAATTGCTGGGGATATATCAATCAATCAGGCTAAGGCTAGCTAGGCGCCTCACTTTTTTTCATTTATATTTCTCTAGGTCAATGTTCCTAATTATGGTTGTTGTATGTCAAAGGGATCGATGTGATGTGATGGATATATAGATAATTAATTTCTTTAATTATATGATTATGATATAACTAATTGAGTATAGTTGACCACGTAAGGGTGGAGGGATCGATGCACGTCGACAGTTCAATCCTCTCCTTTTCTCATAAGTTTGAAAAAGATTAAAATTTATTATTCGTTTTGAAGTTTTTTGAAGCTGTCATGCATGACATCACACGAACTGACGAACACACACATATAGATAGATAGATGGATATCATATATATTTTATGGCAAAGCATCAATTAATTAAGCATGCATGTGGTTAGTAGAAACACAGCCTGCATGTTGCATGTGCTCATCTCCATTGGCCCTTTTAATTGGCTATTAATTTGACTATTTCTATATATATATATATATATATATATATACAGAGAGAGTTAAAATGCATCTTCTTTTTGTGCTCTTAACATACACAATATATATATGAGGAGGGATCAAGTTACAACAATTTTTGAGTTACAACAAATTACAACAAGCTTTTATTTCATTTTCAAAGTCCAAATCGTCGATCCAAACCGTTAGATGTGATATTTATAATAAAATGTGCTTGGAGACCAAATTTTATATTTTTTGGATTTTTTTTACTATTTATTAAGATGGGTACAAAAACTAGTCAAATTTATACCATTGAATTTTGTACCCATCTTAATAAATAGTAAAAAAATTCCAAAAAATATAAAATTTGGTCTCCAAGGACATTTTATTGTAGAGATCACATCTAACGGTTTGAATCGACGATTTGGACTTTGAAAATGAAATAAAAACTTGTTGTAATTTGTTGTAACTTGATCCCTCCTCTATATATATATATGATTAAAAAAAAAAAAGTTGATATGGGATATACGAGAAAAGCGACATGCTTCAAGCAAAATCACATGATATAACAAGCACTTGAATAGAAAGCTCTGTTAGATTTCTTGTAGCTCTACATCTCTAGCCCTTCTCTGTTGAACTCTGTGATGCATTAAAAACAAAATTAGTTTGTTATTGTTCAATTACAATCTGTTATGCCTTGTTATTAGAACTGGACCGAACTAGTCAGCTAAACCAGAAAAAAATCAGAATCAGTCACATGTCCGATTTGGTTCTCTTACATATGATCGCTTATGTTATTAGACCGGTAAAAACTGATTGAACTGCCTGTATTGTATTTAAAAATTTCATATAAAAATCAGTTTAAAAATAGAAAAAGCAGATTTAATTTCCAAGAAAGATGAATGAACACTCTCGAGAATTTTTTGTTTGTACAAAATATTTAAAAAAAGACATAGAAACAGGAGTACCTGTAGATTTTTATAAGTAAAAAAAAAATGATAGGAATTTTATCGACTTGAGAGTTTGAATCGGTAAAATTCTTATCTCTAAACTAAAATTTTAAAATTAATTTTTTTTATTAAAAATATAGATAAACTATTTGTAGAATTTAAATATATTAATTAGAATGACTATCTATTTTTCTACAGTTGTTTTATATTTTAACAGACAAAACAAAATATATAATAAAAACAATTAGTAAATTTGGAATTGGATTGGTAAGAATTTAACCGATCAAAACTAATTCAAAACTTTAGATCGGTGAAAACTGATTGAACCAGTTGGATTGTATTTAAAAATTACTGAACCAGTTCAGGTAAAAACCGGTTTAAAAATAGAAAAAAAGCGGATTTAATTTTCAAGAAAGATGAATAGATCATGACACTCTCTCTCATTAGTCATTAAACCCACGTTGGTCCCTCACCTTTTTTATAATTTCCATATAAACTTGGTCCATAAAGTCTCTTTACAAACTCACTATATGGTTCATGTGTACTGGGTCTAAACAAAAGAGAAATCGCTCAAAAATCAAATGAAAGATAAAAAAACGTGAAAATGATTTATTTTTTAAAGGTTGTCAAGAGTAACAAAAAAAATGGAAAATGTGCAGAGATAACGGAAGGAAGAGAATTGACCTCATTCAGTTTCAGAGAGTAAGGAGAACCTTATTACATATTTTTTTATAATTATATCATGACTGGAATATATGGTCCTTAATGTTACTTATTAGTACATATATTTGCTGCTTAATCCATATTTGATATACTAAATTATTATTTTTTTAAATAAAATTTTGATACTCTAGTTGAGCTCTTGTTTGCTGGTGTAGAAAATAAAACAAAATTATGTACAAATACAATTATTTTGATATATGGTCTTCATATCTCATAAATATTATTATTTTAAAAAGTCAGCAGCAGTTGAATCAATTGATCCACTGATCTAGCCAATGAACCGTTATTCCGAAATATTATTAGGTCGATGCTTAGTCCGATTCTGATAACATATATTGTTTTTAATTGATCTAGTAATAGCTGATCACACAGGAAAAACTACTAAAATAAGCATATCAACTAATCGGTAGTATATTACTTGTAAAGACTAAATTCACTCACCTATAGTGTTGGAATTGAGTTGACTGGAATTAGTATTGATTTAAGAATTTTGTATTTTGATACAACGGACTTCAATTAGTCTGTATATATATATTTCTGTCGTTTGGTGTTTTGTTAATGATTTTTTTATAAAATAATTCATTTCACTAGCTAACCCTTTTTTTGTTGTTTCAGTAATAACTATTTTTCTTTCTTATTTTCTAATTATGAGTTTGATAATTGCATAATAGGAATATTATAATTAGAGCGGTTAATTGTTCTTAGTATTATGATTTTTTTTTTGAAAAAAGTATTATGAATTTTTAAATTTTCATTGCATGAATCCCTCAAATAACCTCAAAATTACGTATTCCTTTTTCTAAAATTCATAATATATTAACGGACGGATTAAAATTTAGAAAGCTAAATACCAATATTAAGAATTTTAGAAGGATCAGAAATACATAATATTTTTGAGGGTTTTAAAAAATATCCATAAAATTCCCCCTTCTTTTATTATATAATTTCTAATTAATAGACTCTTCGCCTCCTCCTCTTCATAAAAAAAATAGAGATCGACTAACAGTCTCCTTACTTCAGTTCCCTATCTGTTCCTCGCACTAAAAGACAAAAAAAACAGTTAAAACATGCTAATTACTACCAAAGAACAAGATTAATGCTATTTTATTAATAGTCAAAACGTATAGTATTCATACCTACGAATTTATAGTATTCATACTTATTATCAGAATCATTTGTCATATGTAAGCACAAGCTGGAGGGGACCAATAACGACTAGGGGAACCGTTGACGTCTTGTGACAGCCTATATTGGGGACTGCAATTGTCTGAAAGCGACATTTGCCAAGATTGGGGACCACTACAGCGAATCTGTATATTATTTATATCTAAATAAAGAAGTATTCGTATCTAAACAAATGAAGTATTCATACTGACGATTACGAAGTATTCATACATGTTTGAAATAATTTATACAATTCAAAATTCAAAGTCAGATTCATCTCTCTCACCCCACCTCTTCCAAGAAGTATTCATACTGACGATTACGAGGTATTCATACATGTTCGAAATAATTTATACAATTCAAAATTCATTGTCAAATTCATATCTCTCACCCACCTCTTCCAAGAAGTATTCATATCTAACATGAAGTATGTATATTTAACAAATGAAATATTAATATCTAACTAATGAAGTACTCAATATCTAACAAATGAAATATTCATA
Organism: Carex pumila; assembly: GCA_033356055.1. Taxonomy (NCBI): domain Eukaryota; kingdom Viridiplantae; phylum Streptophyta; class Magnoliopsida; order Poales; family Cyperaceae; genus Carex; species Carex pumila. The sequence continues at coordinate 267,787 of JARJHM010000425.1, forward strand.
TATATAACTATTCATATCTAACTAATGAAGTATTCACACATGACACTAACAATATTCACATCTAACACTAATAATATTCACGCCTGCCCAGATTGAGACAAAAAAATATTCTTAACAGACTAATATGCATAATTAAAACAATGAAGTATTTATATCCAACTAAAAAATTATTCATACTGATGATTATGAAATATTCATACATGTTCGAAATAATTTATACAATTCAAAATTCAAAGTCAAATTCATCTCTCTCATCTCACCTCTTTTAAGAAGTATTCATATATAACATGAAGTATGCACATCTAACTAATAAAGTATTCATATGTTGCACTATGACAACCTTCGCTGGGCTAGCATGGACCCCCTCCAATGGTGCACCATGCTCTCCCCGTCGAATCTCGACGGTGCACCACTCTCTCCTCACCGGATCTCGACCGTGCACCATGCTCTCCTTGTCGAATCTTGATGGTGCACCACGCTCTACTCGCCGGATCTCGATGGTGGACCATGCTCCCCTCATCGGATCTCGATCGCCATCACAACCATCAGCGTGGGTAGCTGGTGGCGAGCAGTAGAGGAGAAGAACAGAGTGGGTTTTGAGTTGTGTTGAATTTTTTTTTTTTTTAAGAGAAGATTAAAAATGGGTAAATTTTGACGACGTGGGAGAACAAACAATGAAGGTTATTAGAGAGACAGATAGAGAATAGATTCAAAGAGGACAACATCTTTACTCAAAAAAATAAAAATAATATGAAACAACCTGAACTTAATTTAGATCTGATATACCGGACCTCGATCTTCTTAGTTCTGACTAGTCTATGTTAACCTGTATTATTGGAGATAAAATGTATTAGAGGATATATAGTCAAACAGTCAATCGTAAAATATATATGATATTTATGTGTGTGTGATGCCATGCATGACAACTTCAAAACAATTTAATACCATATTTATTTATATATATGCACCCCTATCCCTTTTGCATATATATACAATCATATATAATTAGGAGCATTAACCATTTGACCTACAGAAAATATGAATGGAAAAAAAAAAAAAAAAAAAACAGGAAGATGAGATGAGTGATGATATTATTGAGAGCAATACTAGTAGTATTAATAATAGTATGGGGAGAAGCAGAAGCAGAAGATGGTCATTCCAGGAAGCCGCCTTGAGTTTCAGCAAAAGTTTGAGCAGAGGAGATGAGGAAGAGGAAGAGAAAGAGGAAGAGGAGCTGCAACTGCAATGGGCAGCCATAGAGAGGCTGCCTCCGTATAACCGACTCAGAACCTCTCTCTTCTTCCAGCACCAACATGTTGTTGAAGAGGGAGAGAAGCAGGGGCGGGTGCCCGTGGATGTGGGTCGGCTGGGACCCGTGGAGAGGCGCCTTTTCATTGAGAGCATGATCAAGCACATCCAGAAGGACAACTTGAGTCTCCTCCAGAAGCAAAGGCGCCGGATTGACCGGTACCTATTTCTGGTTTTCAAAATTTTTTTTATTATGTATTTTTTTTGCCAAATTAATAGTTAGATCATAATTAATTAATCTGTCCATATGATGTCATATCCGTGTAACTAACACCTAGCTAAGTTAATCTAAGCTAAGCTAACTAGATTTTCAGCTAGGGATAGAATTTTTTATTAAACGGCACGGCACGGTGACAATTAATTCAGCTGCCATATATGTATAGAATTATAGTTGTTTTTTGCGGTACAACAGCAACTTGGATTGGTACAAGCTGTTTAGTACTAAAACCATTCTCAGCTTTTTCCTTCACTTCTATAAAAAGAAGAAGTTGGCTTTATAGTTTATATTTAACATATAAAACTGTCACCATTAGACATATTAAATTAATTATATATTGTCCCACTGGAATTTTGAAGACCTCTCTATGCATAATAAATGTTATTTAGGCTTGTTGTTTCTTATAATCAAAATACAATGAGGCAGTCAAACTGAAACTAATTAATGGTCGTTGACAGAGTAAATGTGAAACAACCAACAATAGAGGTGAGGTACCAGAATCTCTGTGTGGAAGCTGAGTGCCAGGTTGTGCAAGGGAAGCCTTTGCCCACATTATGGAACTCTCTCATGAGCACAATCTCAGTATGTACTCTAGGCGTATTTTCTAACAAAAATAATTGATTATTAACAGTCATTTCCAGAATCTACTGATCTTAATTAAAGTATCTTGGCCTATGTACCGATAGGTTCAGGTTCAAATCACCATACCAGTTTGATACACATGCATATGAGGAGTGCTGTCCTATTTTGGCACACAAATTATATATCCCGTTTGAATTCTGTGAGTGTATATATATAGGGTGTTGCAAGACTGCCTGGATTGAACCGTCGATAAGCAACAGTTTGCATTTTGAAAGATGTCAATGGAGTTATCAAGCCAGCCAGGCAAGTTAATTAATTCAGTCAATACCAATTTTCCCTATTTCAAAGGACTTGAATTTAATTATATAATTTTTGAGCAATTACTTAGTAATTGACAAAAAACTATATAGGCTCACCCTCTTGCTTGGACCTCCGGGATGTGGCAAATCGACTTTCTTGCGAGCCCTCTCTGGAATGCTAGACAAATCTCTTAAGGTTCCTACATCCTTGTAGCTTGCAAACTTTCAATTAACGTTCTTAATTTTTGCTAATAGCCCCGGCCACACCACCATTAATTTGTCGACATGCATGAATTTAAGTTTTAACTTTTAACCAAGGCTAAATCAATAGTGACTAGACTGTCCTGCTTTTGGCATCAAGTAGAAACCAAATGGCTTTATCTCCTGTTCAACATCTAAATAATATTTAAAAGGGGCCAAATTAAATTACATAGCATATTTTTTTTAGAATAAAACAGACTTTATTTGTGTAGGTAAACGGGATAATTAGCTATAATGGATACAAATTAGATGAGTTTGTACCAGAGAAAACATCAGCATATATTAGCCAACACGACCTCCATATTCCTGAAATGACGGTAAGAGAGATTTTGGACTTCTCTGCAAGGTTTCAAGGAGTTGGTAGCCGAGCAGGTAATTGCACAAATCCATCTCCTAACTCGTATATTATGATTTTATTTTTTTGACAATGAGAGCGAGTCTATCGTTTTCCTATGGAAACAAAAATTTACAGAGATTATGAAAGAAGTTTTAAGAAGGGAGAAAGAACAAGGAATTACTCCTGACCCTGATGTAGATGCTTACATGAAGGTAAACAAATAAATAAAAAAAATTCACTTGTCTTTTTGGTATTAGAACTAATTCAAAAGGAAATACTGAGAAAAAAAAAAGAATAAGCTTTAAAAGTATACTTTTTTTAATTTCCTAATAATCAATGGAGTGATGGAACTTTCTGATACAGGCCATATCTTTGGAGGGGTTAGAAAGAAGTTTACAGACAGACTATATCATGAAGGTAATAAGCTCATGTTAAAAGAAAAGTAGATAACAAAAAAACAAAATAGCTCTAACATAATATAAAATCCATATTATTTTTAAATATATTACTTATAAGCAGATAATGGGGCTAGACATATGTGCTGATACAATAGTTGGTGATGCCATGAGAAGAGGCATCTCCGGTGGCGAGAAGAAACGACTAACCACAGGTTATCAAAATGTTTCCCATTCTTCATTTTTATATCTTTGTTTCAGTTGTGTTTTAGGTGTTTGATTGGTTGGTGTCCTCACTATACCAGCATGTATGTTTATTAAATGGAAGTATACATATTATTATTTACCTATATATTTACCAGGAGAGATGATAATTGGACCTTCAAAAGCTCTATTTATGGATGAAATATCAACCGGATTAGACAGCTCCACAACGTTCCAAATAGTCTCGTGCCTTCAGCAGCTGGCCCACATAGCAGAGTCTACTGTTGTTGTTTCGCTTCTCCAACCAGCACCCGAAACTTACAATCTCTTTGATGATATCATATTGATGGCTGAGGGGAAAATCGTGTATCACGGACCCAGAGATGAAATTTTGACCTATTTCGAGGAATGTGGATTTAAATGCCCCGAAAGGAAAGGAGCTGCAGATTTCCTACAAGAGGTATTCATTTTACAAATTACAAATATTACAAACTAAAAAAAAATTCATGAATCCTGTCAAACACCATAGTTTCTTCCAATAATGGCAATCAGTCTTTTTACACATTGCTGCACACTTGGTTGTGTCAGAACATGATATTTTTCAAATAAAAAAAAAATGGTATGGATCAGGTGCTATCCAAGAAGGATCAAGAGCAGTACTGGAGCCGATCAAATGAGGCTTATAGCTATGTCACGGTGGATGAACTGATCGAAATATTCAGATTGCACAAGGTTGGACAGGATTTATCAGTCGATCTAGCAAAGCCGTATGACAAGTCAAAGTGCCACAAAAATGCTCTTTCCTTCAGCATCTACTCTCTGTCAAAATGGGAGTTGTTCAAGGCATGCATCGCCAGAGAGCTGCTTCTCATGCGCAGGAACTCCTTTGTTTATATATTCAAATCTACTCAGCTTGGTCTACTTGCACTGATCACTAGTACAGTATTTCTACGTACGCGCATGAGGGTGGATACACTTCATTCCAATTACTATTTGGGCTCTCTCTTCTTTGCCTTGCTCTTACAAATGGTGAACGGCTTTCCGGAGTTAGCGATGACTGTAACCCGACTCCCAATTTTCTACAAGCAAAGAGACCTCTTCTTCTACCCAGCCTGGGCTTATTCAATACCTGCTTCTCTCCTCAAAATACCAGTCTCTTTGTTAGAAGCGGTCGTCTGGACAACCATTACTTATTATCTTATTGGATTTACACCTGAAGCATCAAGGTAATTGCATTTTGCTATTACTTCTCTTCTTGTCTAGTTTACATACTTTTGTATGGTATAATTAAGCATGCATCAACCGCCTTACTATATTTATTTTACTATTGTAAAAAAGGGAAGAAAATAATAATACCTTTTCCATAAATTCATTATGGTTTTAATTTTCTTTGTACAAATAAAATAAATTCAGGTATTTCCGTCATTTGCTGTTACTATTCTTTGTACATGCAATGTCTATGTCTATGTTCCGATTCGCTGCTTCCTACTTCCAAACCGCGGTGGCTTCTACTCTGGGTGGCACTCTTCTTTTGGTGTTTTGCTTAATTTTTGGAGGATTTATTCTCCCACGTCGTAAGCAATTGCTTCTATTTCATTTCTTCTATGCACATGAACTTAGGAATCACCCTCTCAGAAGCCGTGCACTTTTCCTAGAAGACCTTAAACCCTCTTACCAGTTTGTTATAATTTACTAAGGATTTGGTAACTGTTGTTTTATGAATCGTTTTGCAGCTTCCATACCACAATGGCTCAAATGGGGATTTTGGGTTTCACCTTTGACATACGCTGAGATCGGTATAGCTGTAAACGAATTTCTTGCACCGAGGTGGCAAAAGGTAATATCATAACTAAACTAAAGTAAAATAAGTAAAAAAAAATCTAATTGCATAGCCGGTCCTTGACATTTATTTTCTGATCCTAATTTTTTTTTTTTTCTCTTTTGCTCATCAAACTAGATGCAATCATCAAATGTAACAATTGGAACACAAATGCTGATAAGTCGCGGGTTGAACTATGTTGGATATTACTACTGGATAGGAGTTGGAGCACTTATTGGTTTCATCCTATTGTTCAACTTCGGGTTCACTCTTGCCTTGACGTTCAAAAGACGTAAGATCCTTTTGTTAGTTCAAGAGAAACTATTAACCAATCCTTACTTATACCTAGCTACGTACGGCTGCATAACTATTGTTTAGTAACATGCAGTTTGCAAAGTGGATTGTACCACTACCAACCCCAAAATTAGCGTTGAAATTCATATATAGTTGGATTAAATTATTTGCAAATCGATCATCCATCCCAGCTTATGGAGCTTCAAGGGGGATTATATCTCGGGAAAAGCTTCATCAACTTCAAGGCCATAAGACTCTGGATTCATCAACAACAAGCTCTCAAGAACCCAAGAAGGCCGGTATGTGATTATGTTATCTAGTACTACTAGGAATAACAATATTTGTTTTTGCTAACTTTATCCTTTTAAAATTACAACTAACGAAAAATATTAATTGTTCTTCGCAGGGAAGATGGTGTTGCCTTTTACACCCCTCACTGTTTCATTTCAGGATTTAAATTACTATGTTGATGTTCCTCCAGTAAGTTTGATATACAACAATTCATGTATTGTTTGCTTTTTATACAAAGATGTATACATTAGATTTGCAGAGGTAAGGCACTAAAAGCTACAAAGTCATGGCCAATTCAAATTATGATGTAGGAAATGAAAGAACAAGGGTATGCAGGGAAACGACTCCAACTGTTACACAACATAACAGGGGCGTTTCAACCAGGTGTTCTTTCAGCATTAATGGGGGTTACTGGAGCAGGAAAAACAACCTTATTGGATGTGCTATCAGGAAGAAAAACAGGAGGTTATATCGAAGGAGAGATACGAATTGGTGGATATCCTAAGGTGCAGGAAACCTTTGCAAGAATATCAGGTTATTGCGAACAGACAGATATTCATTCTCCACAAATCACTGTGGAGGAATCGGTTGCTTATTCAGCTTGGTTGCGTCTACCAGCAGAAATCAGTGCTCAAACTAGACATGTGAGTTCGTTTTGCTTATTTTTATCGCATCTATATAATCATATATACCTTCTGATTGTATGTAATAGGAAAAGAAAATGAAGTGATTACTGTTTGGTGTTAATTTATCTAGGACTTTGTAAATGAAGTGATTGAAACAATAGAGCTTGATCCCATAAGAGATGCGTTAGTCGGCTTACCAGGGTTGAACGGTCTGTCAACCGAACAAAGGAAAAGGTTAACTATAGCAGTGGAGTTGGTATCTAATCCATCAGTAATATTCATGGATGAACCCACATCTGGTCTAGATGCCCGTGCTGCTGCAATCGTCATGCGTGCTGTTAAAAATGTTGCTCAAACCGGTCGAACTGTTGTCTGTACCATTCACCAGCCAAGCATTGACATATTTGAAGCCTTTGACAAGGTACGTACTACTTTTCTTTGATTCAAAACCAAAGCACCGTCTTCCTTCTAGCAGGCTCAACTATTTACTCTATCCATTTCCTCAAACTCTCAGCTAATTTTGATGAAAAGGGGTGGAGAATTGATCTATTCAGGGCATCTGGGTCGACATTCGTGTAAAGTTATTGAATATTTTGAGGCAAGTTTTCTGATACCTAGTAGAACTTATGAAATAGAACCCAATAACTTAATTATTATAAGTGTTTGATCTTACAAAAAGGTTTTCAGGGTATTTCTGGAGTACCAAAAATCAGAGATAACTATAATCCGGCAACATGGATGCTAGAAGTTAGCTCTACATCTGTTGAGGCACACATGGGAATAAATTTTGCACATATTTACAAGGAATCGGATCTATACAAGTGACTTCTTATTACCTTAATTTCGAACAAATTAAGTGTTGGTAAAATTTAATTTTATGTAGTTTTATAATTTTGAATTGTATTAATATTGAAGGGAGAACGAGATTATGGTGAAAGAACTAAGCATGCCTCCACCAGGGTCGAGTGATCTCAGATTCAAGACGCGTTACGCGCAAAAGTTCTGGGTGCAGTTCAAGGCTTGCCTGTGGAAGCAATCCCTGTCCTATTGGAGAAGCCCTCACTACAACATGGCTCGCATATTGTTCATGTTCTTATCATCTGTCATGCTTGGCCTATTGTTTTGGAAACATGGAGGCAAAATGTAAGTTAATTATTTCATTTACATATCCCGCAACTTGAAAAAAATAACAAAACTCATATTTTTATTGACATAGTTAGTTTACCAAATATTTCTTTGTTGTCATTTTTTTTTTCTAGAAATAACGAACAAGATTTGTTCAATATACTGGGCTGCATGTACTGTGCAACAATGTTAAACGGAATCACTAATTGTTCATCAACGATACCCTTCGTTGCTGTCGAACGCACAGTTGTCTATAGAGAGAACTTTGCAGGAATGTACTCTCCTTGGGCTTACTCCTTTGCTCAGGTTAGGTACCTGATCTTCATTTAATTTTATCAGCAAATTAAATACTACTAACTTTCTTTGTTTACCCAATTAGCACAATACATTTGAAGCTAGTTAAATACATATATTTGATTTGTCATTAATTGCAGGTTGCAATAGAGATACCATACGTGTTGTTCCAGGTAGTAATGTTGATGATCATAGCATACCCGGCCATTGGTTTTGAATGGAATGCCAGGAAATTCATGTGGTTTTTCTACACCATGTTCTGCATGCTTCTGTACATGATTTACCTAGGCATGATGCTCACTGTCATTACTCCCACTGTTCAGCTTGCCACCATTCTTACATCTGTTTTCTACCAACTCCTCATTCTTTTCTCTGGCTTCATTGTTCCTCAACCTGTATGAAACCAATCCTTTCAATTCAATTCACCGACAATAATTATAGATATATAATGAGTTACTTGAAATTACATAAATGTTTTGAATGCAGCAAATTCCGGGATGGTGGATTTGGATGTACTACATATGCCCATTGGCATGGACGCTAAAAGCCCTCCTCACCTCGCAGTACGGAGATGTCTCCAAAGTAATCGTCGTCTTTGGAGAGGAGAAATCCATTTTGCAATTTCTAGAAGATTATTTCGGGTTCTACCATGACCATTTACCGCTTGTCGCTGTACTTCTCGTGATCTATCCTATAGTTTTTGCTACTCTTTTTGGTTATTTCATAGGGAGAATCAATTTCCAAAAAAGATAACCCAGTTTCAATTGCAAACATTGTTTTTGTGTAAAGGTTAAAGAATAAGTGTTAAACATTGTTATTGTGTAAAGGTTAAAGAATAATTGCAAACATTGCTTCAAGGAAAGAAGAAAGTAAAGGGAAGAATAATATCTGTTGCATTTACAAAATCCGATTTACATATCAAACCTGTAAATCCCTATGTTTTTTTGTTGCCAAGTTCTTTTCAAGATTTTTGGTTATTTCCATGGATAGAAATTTCATTTATTGACGAGGCTCATAAATAAACTTTAGATGAGGTTCTTTTAACTCGGGAACATGTTGATATTGCCAGTAGATCACGTAAGAAAAATAAATAAAGAATGAGGAGTTAATGGCATTGAGTAGCTAGTTCAAATAAGCAAACAACAAAAAATCTAAAATGAAAACAAACTTAATTAAGACTTAATTATATGCAACTCAACTGGGCACAGCGGCAAAATGACTTAGATCAGATTGCTCCAAATCAAAGATCTTATCATTCATCCCTTCTTTCCTATAAGCCTCTATTAAAATCGTATAAGTCTCCTTATCAGGAGCACAACCCCTCTCTTTCATACGGTTAAAGACCCTTTCAATCTCCAACAAATCACCAGCCTTTGCACACGCTGACATAACCGCATTGTGAAATGCCGTATTTGCACGTACTTCATTTTTCTCAGCAAATTGAATGGTGCTAACAACCTTGGGAAACAAACCCGCATTGCTATACCCATTAATCAAGCAACAAAAGGTCTTGGTATCAGGTTTCATCCCCTCACCTCGCATCTGATTGAAGGAATACTCCATGTTCTTTGCATCCCCAACATCTGCAAATGCCTCTATTATATTGTTATACGTAGAGCTAGTCCATGGCACATTTAGCTTTCGCATATACTCCATCACAGCTGACATTTTATCATAGAGTTTCTTTTTCCCGTAAGCACCAATTAATATGTTAAAGGTGCGTGTCTCTGGCTCAATACCGTAATTCTGAACTTCTCGTACCACTTCTCCATACTATCGAGTTGACCCATGTTGCCAAATAGACTCAGTATTATGTTCATAGTCCACACATCCGGTTTGCAATTGGGATTTTCAAGCATACCTGCCAGAATCCTCTCCATCTCATCAAACTTACCGGCTTTACCGTAGCCACTGAGTACTGTGTTCTGAGTAACAGTGTTTGGGGTGACAGAACGCTCAGCCATCTCTTGATAAATGGTATCAACCAAGTCAAAACGGGGAGCGTCGACACATGCTTTGAGGAGGGTGCTGTAGGTATAGACGTCGGGTTGGCAGAGAGGCAAGGTTTTCATAGTCTGAAGCACTTGAAACGCCTCATCGATGAGGTTGTTTCTGCAGTAGCCAGCGAGCAGTGCGGTATACAGGGCGGGAGTAGGTTGCAAGCCTTCTGAAGCATTTCGTCGAACAGTTGGTGTGCCCAATCGGGATGGCCCAGATTTGCCAAGCAATAGGAAGAGTTTCATGTAAGTGCCTTCCCTTGGCTCATAGAAGGGCTGTTCTCGGAGTAGGCGAAAGACATGGAGAGCTCGGGGGCAGTCTTGAGGCGGATGGAATCAGAGAGGGCCCTCAGTGACAGTGCAAACCCAGGCCTTGGCATTCTCCCGCTGCTCCAGTTTCTTCTTGATGTTTTTTATGGGAGTTCTAACATTAATGGTACTGGTACTGCTATTCCTGCTGCTATTCCTATTAATATTCCCATGGGACCCAATTTCTGAGAGGACAGAGCAGGGAACTCACCGGCCTTCCAGTGGCGCCTTCTCTCCTTGTCCTCCTGCTGCTTCTCCTTGTTGTCTTTGGGTTTGGGAGTAGTGATGATGGGGAAATTAGTTTTAGTTGGAGACCCGTGGTGGTGGTGATTTCCCATAATTTCCAGGTCCAGATTTGTTGGGAAATCGTCGGGGTTGAGATTTGGAACGGGATTGGGAATTATGGGAATTATGCGAATAGGAATGGGATTGGGATTGGGATTGGGGAAAGGAGCAGGAGACAAGACAGACGCCTCTACGACACGAAGATGGAGACGGAGAAGGAGAAGGAGAAGGAAAACCCATGGTCGGAATTGGGATTGGGAAGGTAAAGTTGAAGGCGAAGGGGAAGGTGAAGGGGAAGAGAAGGGAGCGAGAGACAATGCACACGCCATCTCTGAGTCTCAGTCTCTCAAGAGAAGAGGAGAAGAGAAGAAGGAAAGGGCGAGTGAAAGCGAGACCTGAATGCCTGAATCCCTTCCCTATGGATAATACCAAACAAGGACCCAAATCTTTACTTATCACCTCAAACTTTCCAAATTCGCATCTCTGCACCGTTTCCTCCAAACAAATTTGGTGCACAGAAACAAGAAACAAGGATCAACTTATTCTTTTCCCTTCCTCTTACTTTTTTTTTTTTTTTTTTAAATTTTATTACAATAACCGAATAGTACTAAAATATATATATAAAGCAAATTATGTTTGGCAAATAACATTTTAACCTATACAAATATCATTCAGAATAATATTCCGATGCCAAAGAATTGGATGTATAGTACATAAATAGATCTTTATACAATCAATATTGTAACAAACTCTAATTACGATGCCACCAAATTATTGTTCATGCCTCAGATCTCATGTTACCCCATACCTACACCACACATTCCAATGCCACCAAAAAAACAC